>CAEGAF010055005.1:0-22599 GCA_903067075.1 Micropoecilia bifurca | reverse complement strand
ATTTTGTCCAGCTGTCCACTTTCAGTCTGTGTCCAACCAGAGCAGGTATTGTGTAGTTGGTGCTTTTAATCAGTTTTCATTTAAATTAATTCAATCCAACTTTATAACAGTCACAAAATATCACCAAAATCACTCTGTCCCTCTAAAATATTTTAGAAGATTGCAAAAGTGTATTGAATTGCATCGGTTGCTGAATATCACAATATATATCGTATCGTGGGCAGAATATTGTGTATTGTATCGTAAGATTATTGTATCACTACGGCCCTAATACAAAGTAAGATTAAAACCCATCAGACATGTAATTTTCTGACTTGTTTTAAACGTGTGCATATGTTTTAATGTGTAACCAGGTTCTTGTTGTTTCGTTTTTCTCTCTGCAGGTGATCAGCAGAATGAGAGACGAGACGTCCAGCGGAGGATTCCTGGCAAATGATTGTCTGGTTCATTTCTCTGTCAGTTCGCTGCCTTTTGGAGGAGTAGGCAAGTCAGATACACAGTTTCACAAAAAACTTCAAAAAAGTCACTTTTTTCCAAAACAATTGCCTTTAGGAATATTTTTACTGCAATGTACTTTTTTACTTTTACTTTAGTTATGTTATTATGAAGTATTTCATATTTTTTAACCAAAAATTCACCAGATATAGACACACCTGTAGTTTTTTGTTAAAGTTTCATACGTTTTTTTTATTGAAAGAAACTGATTTGGATGGATTTTTTGCCTGATTTAGTTTTTTTTACTTATATAAATTACCCCAAGCAAAATTTCCATTTAACTTTATGTAATTTTTAAATGATAATTTGATTTCTGTATTTGAGTAGACTTTTTACCAAATACATTTTACTCTTACTTGAGTAATTTCTTGGATGGATACTTTTTACTTAAACTTGAGGGAAACTATGTTGAACTATGTTGTACTCTTACTCTGCCCACCTCTGTGAAGCAAATGTCGCCCTCTAGCGTCAGACTTCGGATAAAGACAAATACCTGATATTAACTGAATAGATTATTCAATCATCCAAGTTTATTTGCTTAGCACATTTCAGCAACACTGCACATTTTACATAATAAAAACATAAAAAACAACAAAAACACATCATAAAATCAACAGTTATAAAACCTAGTCAACTTTAAAATATTTAATACTCTGAAAAAATGGATTTAAAACTAAAATACTTTAAAACAAAGTAACAGAAAAATTAACACATTGACACTTTCAGGAATTTTATTCTGAGCTTATCTTCAGTCTAACTTCTTGAATTTTTCGGTCAGGAAACAGCGGCATGGGCTGCTACCACGGCAAGTTCACCTTCGACCAGCTGAGCCACCTGCGCGGTTGTCTCATCAAAAAGCTGAAGATGGAGGGAGTGAACAACATGCGCTACCCGCCACACACACCCAAGAAACTGGGCTGGGCCCGTTTCTTCCTCCTGAAGACCTATGACCTGGGCGGGATGGGCAGGATGCTGCTGCTGGCCTTGTTGACCGTGGTGGCGGGTTTTGTGCTACAGGTAAGAGAAACACAGGACTCAAAAAGACTAGAGTAAAGAGTAAAAAACGGTTCCTCTTTTTGTTTGTTTCCTAAAACGTCTGTGTCATTTCATGTCTTCAGTTAAAATTCTCATGAAATATTTTGAGAACCTTTTTTCCCCACAATGTATTTTATTGGGATTATAGAGCAACATAAAACAGTGCATGATTGTAAAGTAGCAGCAATAGTTGTAAAGCTACAAATCTGAAAAGTGTCATTCATTATATATATATATATCTAAATATATGTATTTATTTATTATTTATATTTCAAACAATACAATAGTTTCAGTATTTCTACGTTCACTTAATTTCACTGTGTATACATCTCTAGATTTTTATATTCATTCTGCTCTGTCCTTTGAACTTCGGTAACAATGTAAATTTCCCCACTGTGGGATTAATAATGTAATATCTTATCTTATCTCGTCCTACCATAACTCCTGTGCACAAATTACACTGAGAAGTCTAATTCCTAATTCATAAAATTAGAGTTAACCTGTGTTTGATTCGATCCAGCTTTTCTGTGACGGTTAATAGAAGAAAATTAATAACCAATTAATAACGGTTCAGTTGTTGACGAAAGTAGCAATAAAAAAAGCACAACACAACAACAAGCAGTTCTGTTTACAAGAGATGAGACGAATAATTACCTTTTTGGTAAACATGGAAAACGCCATGCTTGGTGGTGGCAGCATCATGCTGCAGGAATGACCAGAGCTGATGGATGGAGATCAATGAAAAGCAAAAACTAAAGCTTGGTGCCTTCATGTTACCTGAAAAGGTGCTGTATAAAAATAAGCTTCCCATGCAAAATTACAGAACTCAACTTGTTATTTTATTTTAGGATCTTCAATTCTTTTCTAGTGTTTTCTGTCCACAGAAACAAAATTAGATGAGAGGGAAGCATTTTATGCAACTTTGAATTTACAGTAGGAAGATTATTCTACCACATGTAATAATAAGTTAGGTCAAATTTTCTCTGAATTCACCAACTGAGCGTAATTTTAATTAGTGTGGAGAAATGCATCAGCTGTCATTAAAATCAAAGTTAAAATATGCACTTTATTTATCTACACAAATTATTAATTATGTCATAAATCCTTATGTTTACTGAAGATAAACTACAGCTGTGCAGAAGATATGATGCCTTATAGACACAGCTGCTAAAAGCAGATTAAGGAAACAGTCATATACTAACACATATTTTAATATTTTTTCCTTTTGTTTCAGAAATATCTCCGCTGAAGACATTCTTCCTTCCCTCCTCTACTCACCTCCAGTTTGCCACTATCTTCCTTTTTCTGCCTGACAAGGAAAAATATCAGAGTAAATATAGATGAAATCATAGTAAGTCAAATTATCATATTCAGTAAGATGTAGGCCATTTTTGGCTGTTGCCTTAAAGCCGTTTAGCATTTCATTAATAATAGAAGAGTTGTCTGTATCAGTGTCGAAGGAAACTGATTATCTGTGTTTGTGTTCAGCATCACTACGTTTTTATTGAACCTGACGGAGGTTTGAAAACTTGGAAGGATTTTAAAGCTTTAAGATGAAGGAACTGAAGCTTAGCTGAAGCTAAGAAGGACGTTGGCCTTAAAGAAGAAATGTTATTCAAAAAGCTGGAAACATGAAGTTTGTCCATTTTATTAGTGATTTTATGTTTGTTGTGCAGCTGTGACCTGGTTCTGGTTCTGGTTGGTCTGATTACATCAGAATCACATGAAGGATCTTTTTACTCCGTTTGTGCTGAAAACTGTTCTTAGGTTCTTAGGTTCAGTAAGTATGAACAAAAGTTAAACATTTCTTTTATTGTACCATTAACATTTCACAAACTTGTAATTAATGATTACAAAAATAAATAAGTGTTGTAATTAATATTAAAATATATTTCTACTTGTTCATTTGACTTATTTATTTTCTATTACATCCACTATATCTAAGATTGTCTATAAGATTTTTTTTGTCAATTTTTTATTTCATATTCCATGAAAGGATGAAATTAAATTATATTTATTAAAAAGGGAGAATACAAAGTGACTAAGCAGGTAAATATTGTAAAATCTATCTGCAATTCCTGGAAGGTTAATTGTAAAAACATTTAAAGAAAAAAATAAAATGATTATCAAATAGTTCTTAATGTAGTGCATTGATTACATATATACAATATATTTTTCAATTATTTTGCTCATATTGCATATTTATTTAGATCTGAATCTGCTATTTTTAATCATTTTACACCATTTTTTTATTGTTCTGGTTTCCTCCTGCTTTATTCTAAATTATATTTTCACTTGAATCTATTTGAACAGTTTTCCGTTTCGAGTTCAAGAGTCCAACTTCAAGCTGTGGATGGAACAAATATGCAGCACAAAACAGGAGCAAATAAATTATCAATGCAGTTTTCATGACATGATTATAAATCAATAAATACAGCTTGTCAATTTGTGCCTCTGGGACTCAAAGCCATTTGTCTCCTGCTGTCTCTCTTTTTTTTCAACCAACACACACACACACACACATCATCTGCAGCCCTCCCACTGACAAGTGCTGCTTCAAGTCAGCCGGTGGGATAAAGTCTCACTTCTCGCCTGCTCTGCTCCCAACGATGCGTTCTTCTCTCTACTTCCTGGCTTTCCTCTACTTGCGCTCCAGGGCATCAGGTAAGACTCAACTCAAACAAGGACTTTTACCTTCATTCGCTGTGTGTGTATAATAATCATGGCATTTTTATGCAACTAAAAAAGTTATGTGCAACACTTGAAATGTGTTTTAAGAGTAGCCGAGTCTGTGGACTTGTGAAACTGGGGGGGGAGGTGGTGAAAAAATCAGCTTTGACAGAAAATATTGTTTTTATAATCTGAATCAAGTAAAAATCACAAAAATGAAAGGAAACATCAGCAATTATTGTTGGATAAAATACTAAAAAATAGGAATAATTAAAGTGGTGTGAGGTAAAATGTCAAAGCAATGACAAATAAAAACAATAAACTTTTATTAAAATATTTTTCATCTAGCTTTTATTTAATCAGGAACTGACATTTATTAAAAAATAAAATTTTGACAGAAATGTTAATTGTGCTGTTACATGGAGCAGTTATTAATAAACTACTCAGTGTGTTCAATATTAATAAAAAGGTTTTCAAAATAGAAAATGTGCTGAATTTAAAAACATTTTTTTCATATTTGTGTCCAAACATTATTCTCAATAATATATAAATACTAACAATAAAATAGTGTTCAAAATACAAGTAAAAATACAATAAATTACAAAAAGTCTGTGTATTTACAAATTAAAACTATTTGTGAAGAGATACATTTGTGTTGATTAACAGAGCACATAAAATCTGATTGTTGAAAGCTTTTTTCTTTTCCTGCAGGAAGAAAAGACAATAAAATACTGTATTATTTATATAAATAATTGTTTCCTGTAGTTCAGCTAATGATTTTTAGGAGCCTCCTGGTGTGAATTTCTAGATTTCTTTGTTCCAGACAAAGAAAATCAAAATGAAGAATTTAAAACATTCATCTAATTGAAGGGAACCAAATTTTAGCCGACGTTTGATTCCCGTCTTTGGCTTTTCTTCGCTGCTGACTCTGACAGGTGTGTGAGCCAGGTGGGGTAAAACCTGTGCATTGTTCTCACCTGGTGAGAACTGTTGTCCCCTTTCACAGGACGCCATTATGGGTTAATCTGTGTCCCTGTATTAGCTAAATGGTTCTCCATTCCAGCCTTCATTCCCACCACAGAGCCAGACGCTGGAGGGCTTTTTTCTCATCAGCAACATAATACACAGCAGCAGGACAACAGTAAATAACTTCATCAGCGCCTGACGGAGCGACGCGCTCACTTTACTCTGAATGCAATCAGCGGTTTCACAACTACTCCTTTGTGACACAGATAAAGTCCTACACTCCTTGTCAAAAGAACTCGTTTAAATCAGCAGTGGTGCTTTTTGAGAAAACAGATTTATTTTAGAATATAATAGAAGCTTATTGGTCAGTAAGAAACTTAAGCTTCAGTCTTTCATAAAGATGTGCAAAAAAAATAAACCTAATTATGCATACGTGCCACATTTAGGGGGTGAAGTTCTCAAAAATGACCAAATGAATTCAATGTTAATCAGAAATTATTTGAATGTTCTGGTATCAGAATAAAGGTGACACTCCAGAGAATACTCTTAAGCCACACCGATTTAAACTCAACGTACCACCAATACTTTTTATTTTATTGCAAAATGTCACATAAAGAATCACAAAATCCTGGAAGAACTGAAAAGGTGGTCAATATTATTATTTACTTCTAAGAATGAATTGATATTTTTACTGTTTGTGAAGTTTTATCAATACATTCTGGCACAAACGTCTCTTTAAAAGCATTCATGATATTGATTTGTGCCGAAACAAAAACTTTGACACAGCTGTTGTAGAAGTCTAAAAAAAAATCAATATTTTTATTACTGAGTGAGAGCAAATTAATACGGCAGAAAGGGAAAAATAAAAATAAATAAAAAACACCAGTGGAATGCATTTTGTGATGAGTATTTTCTTTGAAAGCCGGGAGTTGAAATCCAGAACCTCAAGCAATCCACAGTTCATCCCAGGGGTTAAAATAATTATAATTTTTAGTGTATTTTTCTCCCTATTGATTTAACAGAAGCATCCAAACAAACAAAGCATTAAAAAACAAATACTACAGAGGAACATATAACAAACTAACTGGACAATCCAGCAGATGGATTTGTTCGTATTTTTTGTATCTGAATTCTCAAAGTTTAGTTTCTGGGATTAAACATATTAACAGATTAATAGAAACTGTTATAAAAGCTAACTTAATTATTTTATGAACTTCATGAGCCGCTTTTGAACAAGAAGCTGCAACCGAAGCCCTGTTTCCTATTTTTATTTGTGATTTCAGCTGAGTGGTGTTACCAGAGCCAGAGCTGTGATGACACATGCAAAGGTGAGTAAAATATTCAAACAGCTGCATAGCTGGTCTAACTCAGTTCAATTCAGTTTTCCTTACATTGCAAAAAGGTGCAGCAAATATTATATGAAGAACTTCAAACGGGTCCAATTCAAATCTATGGATGAATAAAAACAAATCAATTAAATATTTTTTTTATCCACATGATGTAGTGCAAGTTTAAGTTAGATTGTTATTTGGAAAAAGGTTCAAATTAAGTCTTTTTAAACCTGACAAATAATCTGCATTTTAATATTTTATTTTATAGACTGAGTTATATATTATATCAGTACATTTCTTCTTACATTGCATGCATACAACACAAAACCTCTGGTGGATCTTGGTAAAACATTTTTCTTAAACACTTCAATATGCAGTGGTGGGTAAACTAAGTTCATCCCTGCAGCATCTCTTCTACAACTCTAAATAAACAATTATTCTACTTTAGTTGCAATAAATGGATCCACTGGAAGCATAATTTAGTTTATTTTCTGGGTTGTGTTGTTTTATATCACCAACAACAGATCAGGTGTGTCTAAACTTTTTGTCACATGGACCAAAATCATAATGTCAGAAGCAGTTAATGGGTTTTAAACATGTAATATTTTTAAAAATTAAAATCTTGTAACTTTACCATAATTATTTGCAATAAACTAAGAATTGAGTTGTTTGATTTTATTATAGATCAGAGATGTGTCAGTCATTCCATGTCCTAAAGTTGGAAGCGATTTTGCATTTTTATATCAAAGAAAGATATCAATTAAAAAATATATATTTAGTGTATTAAATTAGACCAGGATTTATGTCAGTCTGTCTTTAAAACAATATTTTTATTTCATAATAATTTTTAACAAAGCTTATTAATTAATTGATGAAAAGCTGATTTGGAAACATCCTAACCTAAAGTCACTGAATAGTTGGGATCTTAATTACTATGAAATCAAAAGGTGTAAAAAATAAAATAAAATAAAAAAAGGCTATTTTTAAGTTATCAGAAATAATTATTTGAAATAAATTATTACCAGAAATAATAATAAATCATTATTTAAAGTCTATCTGTGTCAACCACCATATAAATCTGTGTCATTCTGTAACTGGGTTTAGGGCCGTATAAATTCAGTGAAGGGACTAAAAATGGCCCTCTGGCCACACTAGTAAGTTGTGTAAACTTTTTAATTTTTTTCTCAAACCTCCCAGAGTTGAATAAACTACAGTTTTTAGGGAAGCACTTAAAAAAACACTGAAAGAGGAAAAAGAGAAGAGTGGTAAATATTCCCCACAATGCTTAGCGGCATGTTTGTGTATTCTGATGGAAACGCGCTACATTCATCTGACTCTTGTTTCTTATTAAAGCAAATGTTCATTTTTATGCAATTCTCAGTTTTCAAAGCTCGAGGATAATGTCCTGCTCACACTAAATGTTTCTGAGCTGAGTTTAATAAAATCCATTGTCAGATCAGAAATGTTGTTCATGCAATTTGAAACAAGAATTAAAATTATTCTAAAGTAAAATAAGTAGTTAATTTACCTTGATATCGTGAGTAAAGTAATACAGAAATGTGTGCTGTTTTTCTTGCATATTGTGAAATAACTTGGTTTAAGTTGCAGCGTTAAAACTTAAAATTCAAGACTAGTGAAGTTAAAAAGCAATTTTTAGACGTCTTTCTTATTGTTAAACAACTTCATGAACTTTAATTTCTGAGTTAAAACTAAAACAATTTTCTTGTGTTGGCAGCAAGTGGACTTTCATTTTCAAGTTAAACCACCTTCAGATGTTTTACAGTGTGATGTGATGACTCTGTTTTCCAGACCCGAGCCGCTGGGCAGCTCTGTTTCCCAGGTGTGGAGGTTTACGCCAGTCACCAATTAACATCATGACCAATAAGGTTCATTTCAGCAGCGCCCTTCCTCCCTTCAGCTTCATCGGACACACCGACTTAATCAACATCACAGTGGAGAACAAGGGCCACTCTGGTAATGAAAAACACCAAAGCCTGATCTGTTCTCCTCCCTTTCGGAGCCTCTATGCTCGTTGGATTCACGCTCTGACTTCGTTTTTCTCCATCAGCTCACTTTGCGTTACCAGAGTCAGTGCGGCTGACAGGAGGCGCTCTGCCGGGTCGCTACAGAGCGGCCCAGTTCCACTTCCACTGGGGAGAGAGAGGAATGCCGGGATCAGAGCACACCATTGATGGAGAAAGATTCCCCATGGAGGTAAGGCCACAGGTAACGCTAACTAACTAAGGCTGGGCGCCTTATAACGGCCAAATATAATGATAGGCAGTCAGAAAGGTTCGACTATGGAGCCCATGTGTGTGAATAAAACACCATCAGACAGAAAGTAAATTGAAGTTGCTGTATTAAAGCTTATGTTTTTGATATAGTTATGAAGATATGCAATAATAATAATGATATTTAAAATAACAGTGATTTTCTATTAATATAACCAAATCACAACAAGGGGAAAAAAATAAAACAACAAAAACAATAAACCCTGATGACAAGAGATTTTTTCTATTTTAAGTCCATTGGTGAGTCCAGGGTGATTAATGGTCCATCAATCAATATCTGACTGTTTTTGTTGTCCAGGATCCAGTGCAAATAGGTCCAGAATGAAAAGTAGCTTGGTTCATGTAAATCCTACCGCAAAGCTGCGGTGATCCGGTTAGCTTGCCATCCTGGGTTGAAACAGGGTGGAAAAAAAACCTGACCTAAACAAGGTCATAAATAAAAATAAAACAAATTAGTTTTCACATTTAAAGGCCAGGTGAATAATGATTACTTGATAAGTGGCACTACTAATACGTTTTCTATTGCTTTCAGTAGATTTTTGAAGACCTAAAAGCATATTTTGGTATAAACTATGACACAACCAACCTGTAATCTGCATCAGATAGAATACAAGTGGTTTGTTGTGAGTGTATATTGTGACATTAGGAGGCGCTGTAACATCTTAACACAGGGGTGTCAAACTCATTTTTGTTTTGGGCCAAATCAAGATCAAGAATGCTCTTAAAGGGACCGTTGTGCCAGAATGTACCTATAAAATATCAATGAATTCTTACAATTAAATATTATTGACCATCTTCTCAGTCCCTCCAGGATTTTGTGATTCTTTTTGTAATTTTTTGCAATAAAATTCAAAGTGTTTGAGGTACTAACTTAAAATACTTTGTGATATTTGCACTTAATTATGCAAGCAGATAAAAACGGCATTGATTTGACTGATAATATGACATTTAAACACACTCAGAGTTGAGTCTAGACTCCTCAAGGCCACATAAAAAGCTCTGGCGGGCCACATTTGGCCCACGGACCTTGTGACCTTACATTTGGATGCAATCCATCCAAATGTAAGGATTGCAGAGGAGAAACACAAAAGGAAAAATAAAGAAAAAGAACAAAAAATAAAAACTAAAAGTAAAGAAAAAGCACAACAAAGACTAAAAAGTATGATTTGACCACTAATATTATGACTATTATGGAAATAAAATATATCTCAGATATTGTGACCACTCTGTAACTTGTGGTAAAATACTAAACTCTACTACTTAAGTATTTAATGTTACAGTTTGGTCACAATATCTGAACAGGACTATCATTTTATGTGACCGTCTATATTTCCATAATAGTCATAATATTAGTGGTGAGATTTTTCTATCCTTTGTTCATCTTTTTCTGTATTTTTCCTTTTGTGTTTGTTGCAGTCACCACATTCCCCTGCAAATTTTACATTTTTAGTGACTCAAGGTGTTAAAATGCAACAGCACCTCCCAGGATCACAATGTCACAGAATATGGTGTAACACCGGTATTGAGCAAAAGTGCTAATTTCCGTTCAAATTTAAAATGATTGCAGTGAAAACTGGTTTATTAGGATTATTTTTGGCAGTTTTTTTTTTTTTTTTTAAACTTTATTTTTACCACTTTTAAGATTTTTAATACACATACATATTTGGAACATTCAGATCCCCCAGTAACATAAAGCACAGAGCATTCAATTTGACAGATGCAGTCATGTAATAATCAACAAAGAATAGCAATTACATCTATTAACAATTGTTGTCAGTCCTTTTAGAAGTTTCAGTTTTTTCCAGTATTTGTTGTATTTGTGAGTAGCGAGTCTTAATGAAAAGGTCAATCTCTCCATTGTGTGAATTTCTTCGATTATTTCCCTCCATTCAAAGATATTTTTGGCAGGTTTGTGTTCTAGGCATGACTCCTTATAATGCCTTTCCTTTCTGTCTGCACAGTTGCACATAGTCCATATTAAAGAGCCTTACAGCTCTCTGGAGGAAGCAGAACACGATATGGCGGGCATCGCTCTGCTCGCCCTCTTCTTTGAGGTAACGCATCACTCTACTGCCGGGGTGTCCAAAGTGTGGGGCAGCGGGCCATATGTGGCCTTTGGATTAATTTTGTGTGGCCTCTGACTTCAATTAAAGAATGGTCATCCAACACTTTTTGTCATTTTTTTAGGATGAGATTTTCCGTGACAAGTTTAGATCTTCTTGAACTGAGAATGTTAAGTACGACACAAAGGATTTTTCTTGTGTCTTTTTTGGGGCTCAAGAAAAATAGGGATACAAATTTTGACCCCTGAATACTTTCAGCTTGGGACTTTGGCAAAAACATTTGGACACCTCTGCCTTTCACAAGTATGCACTGCTTTTTGTTAGTCTGTCACATACAATCCCAACCTAATAATACATTCGGATTGGGATTGTAATCTGACCAAATATGAAGAGTGAATACGTAAAATACTGTAAATGTCTTTCCAAGTTCAGTTTATCTTATTATATTATTATTATAGATTATTGTATTTTTGTTGATTTCCTTACAGGAAACAGCAGATGATCATCCTCATCTAGACACAATAATTGCTGCTCTGGGTCAAGTAAAAAACAATGGTAAATATATTACTTTTTAATTTAAAAACACAAAAACATATCATGAATGTTGTTATACTTCTTGGACTTAAAACTTGAATCCGCTTGGTCCATCTTAAGAGATAAACACACAACCTTATATCTGCCTGACACGTAAAGGAAAGCAGTGTAAAAGAATCTGTGGTAGATTAGCAGCATTAGCAGCGGTATGTTAGCTAACTGTTATTAGCTAACCTAATAGCAGCGGTAGCTAATTTATCAAGTGATCGCTTATTAATCATCGCAAAATAAACATCAAGTCCTAAAAACACTAACGGACTGAATGTCCTGTTCTTTGTTTGAGTATTTTTAAAAAGTTGAACCTTGATATGTGTGGTGACGTTGTTGTCAGTTGCTATGGCAACGAGTGTGCGTGCACCGTAGGTGAGACGGAAAGCACCGAGGGAGGCGGATGGGAGTTGAGTTGTTCCTTAACGATCTTCTGCGTTATTTTCCTCTTTGCTGTGGCGAACTGCACTAAATTAATAATATCTACATCTCTGGGTTTTACGGAAGAGGATTAGGGCCACAGGAAAAAAAAAGGAATTCTGACTTTAAAGTCAGAATCTCAGAATTCTTTTAACGTCAGAATTCTGAGATTAAAGTCAGAATTCTGACTTTCTTTAAAGTCAGAATTCTGAGATTAAAGTCATTCTGAGATTCTGACTTTAAAGTCAGAATTCTGAGATTAAAGTCAGAATTCTGACTTTAATCTCAGAATTCTGACCTTCTGACTTTAATTCTGACTTTCTGACTTTAATTCTGAGATTCTAACTTTAAAGTAAGAAAGCCAGAATTCTGAGATCAGAATTCTGACTTTCTGACTTTAATTCTGAAATTCTGACTCTAAAGTCAGAATTCTGATTAAACTCAGAATTCTGAGATTCTAACTTTGAAGTTTAATCTCAAAATCTCAGAATTTTGAGATTAAAATCAAAATTCTGAGATTACAGTCAGAATTTTTTTTTTTCCGGTGGCCCTAATCCTCGTCCGTAGGGTTTAACTAGGTAGTTAACGGTATTATTCTACTGCGACTAGGTGTCATGCGCATAACACCCTCCAGCGTTGTGCGCATGCGAAAAATTTCCAGCTAATATAAACAGTAACATCCAGGGCATCCATAGGAAACACATGAAATAAATTACTAAAGACGTCTAAAAATAAGAAGGTGTAATTGTAGAGAAGCAGCACCAAAGGAATACACTATAACACATCCGACAGAAACAAGCTTGAACAAGAAGTAAACACATTCATTGGTAAAAACATTGGTGTTGTTTCCCCAGGAAGCCACAAAAACATGCAGTTTTAAGATTTTACTAAATACTAACTTATGTTTTTTTCTGTCTACCTCTTTATTTCTGACTGTGTTAAGGCAGCAGCACAGTGATTCCAAACTTTAGACTGAGTTATATCATCCCGGCAGCTGCGGAGCTTCACAGTTACTACCGCTACGTCGGCTCCATGACAACTCCAGGATGTGAGCAGACGGTTGCATGGACAGTGTTTCATAGGATGCTGTCAATCAGTAGTCGACAGGTGAGGAGTCGTTCATTTTATTCAGATTTTTATCTACACAGTAAAAATGTCGGTGTTGAATTAACACCCAAAAGTGTTTGTGTCCAAGTCAGCTGGTGTTAAATTCAACAATACAGAGTGTCAAATTAACATTTACAATGGTGTTAAAATATATTAAAAGTAACACCAGTGTAGTGTTGATCACAAAACATTGACCCACAAGGTGCCAATATCAATCAAATCCAGTGGAAAATATTCAAAACAATACATAGAAATGGAAACTTTAACTTTTTTTTTAAACCCGTTTCAGTATTATAGACCTATGTTAATTTAACAAAAATAAAAAGGGTGTCAAACTTTTTAACACTTTGAAAAGTGTTACTTTAACACCTGCTGACTTGGACACATATAGACACTTTTGGGTGTTAATTCAGCACCGGCATTTTTACTGTGTAAAAAACATACATTTTAAGTATTTCTGACGGTTAACGACCACCTATTTCCATTCAGAGTCAGGCAATAACTAGTTGCATTTACTCAATTACGCTCACTTGAGTAATTTTTTTGAGAAAATTTACTTTTATGAGTGTTTTCCTACGCAGTACATTTTTCCATTACTTCTGTAAAAATTGTAAAACTTGTTTTTCTTCAGTTGTTTCTTTTCTTTTTGTCATAGTCTCATGTTTTCTTTCCTCTGCTCCCAAGCTGGATGCCATAGTTAAACAGTGCAGATTTTGGACAGGACAGCCCATGACAAACATCTTCAGACCCACGCAGCCTCTGGATGGCAGAGTCGTTTACATCTCCAAGTCAGACGCTGCTCAGAAGAAAGCGAACCAAATGTGGTTCGTTGTCCTCTCAGCTCTGTTCATGCCAATGATCCTGATACATATTATTTAAAACATATCATATAATAGAGAAATCAATTTGTTTCAAAATACACAGCCTCCAATAGTTTTTATGTCATGATTCCTATGACAAGTTTTCCTGTTACTCTTGAAGAAACCAATTCATACAGCATGATTGTGCCACCATCTTCCAGCAAAGGTATGGTGTATGTTCTGTGTTTTTATTTTTAAATAAAAGAACTGCCATTTTTTTTCTATTTTTAGATTTTAAAATAAAGAAAAACATTAAACTTTTACAAAAAAAAGAGTATGTTTATATTGTCTTCAATAAAATAATACATATTTATGCAAAATCACAAAGTTCAATGCAGCATGTCTGTCAGAAAAAAACAGTATCAGAAATTTTCAGGTGCATAAATTCAAGCCTGCCATATGTGCAGTAAGAGTCAACTACCTGAACGATACACACATTGTGCAGGACAATGCAAAAACTATGCACCACACCAAGCCACAGGCATCCAATAATATGCGAATAAATAAAAATATGCCAACTAAAGCGTCCATGCATATATCAAGTAATATATCAATGTTTATTAGACAGGCAACAGTGCACATAATTGAACAGCCAATAATTTAGCATAACTTTTCTATGTTCCTCAGTTAAGGCCAAGCTCAAATTCAATCCAAACTGTTCAAATCTATGTGAACAAATAAAAGAAAAACTATTCAGTAAAGTCTGAATGAGAATGTGATAAAAAAAAAAAAAAGTAACACTCACCCGTTATTTGTGAATCAACAGGTTGCTGTGCTCAGTGCCAGCTGTTAGCATAGCAACTCACATAGTCTTTAAAATGCCTTACAAAGTTCTTACTGGTTTGTTTTAGTGAATCCAGGTTTGATGTAGGTTTTCCATTTTTAGTTATTTCTTTTTTATCCATGAAAGAGCGTCTCGAAAAAGGAGATTTTAATAAGTCAGTAAGTAGCTCAACAGGAGTTGAAGCGAATGCGGCAGCCATTTTGTGAATAATGGGTGCGTTCACACTGCAGCCTTCAGTGACCCAATTCCGATTTTTTGACAAATTCAGTCCCGCATGCGCAGTAGAGGGCGCAATAGCGTCAGCGTTCTCAGTGTTCTGCCAACCACCATAGAAGAAGAGCTCAGTGTTTGCGGAAGTAAACATGGAGGCTAACGGTGGAGCTTAGCTTACATATTTGAAGTTGTTGTCCAACCAAACCACATATTAACAACGTAATCATCATATAGTCCGTCCTGGTTGTTGTTTTTCTTCCCTCTTGCACGTATCAGGACGCTGTTAATGAGATTTGTTGAGCATCTGTGACGTTCAGTTCGGATGAATGAGACCTGGACTTTATGGTCACATTTAGATTCGGATACGTATCGGATATGAGTCACATTCTAAAAAGAATCTGACCTGTGTTGTTCACACTGCCATGAAAAGATCGGATACAGGTCGCATTATGTGAACGGAGCCTATGACTCAACATTCTGAGTCCCACTGTCATTGTACGTCAATTCTGATTGGCTGATAATTCTATCTGTAGGAGCCAATTGTGTTTTCCTGTTTATCGCCACCAGGGGACCTATTTCATTTTGAGTGCAAAAATACAGGATTTTAGCCACTATGTAGTCATGGCAACTATGGCCTTTTGACCAAATGGTAACTGAATTTGTACAGAAGAGGAGGAGCTGCTTGCCAGATGCGTTTAAGGCGCTTTTTAGAGTAGAAAATTAAAGTGAAACCCCAATATAATACCAATACGCTAATATCACTGCATAATACATAAAATAGCTTAACTATTGGTTTTTGTATATTGGTATAAAATGAGCGAAGGAATGGAAGAAGTAGCAACAGAACAGGTACGAAATAGTAAAAACTGGAGAGAATTAATGCAGAGTCATCAGTGGAAGATTTGAATAAAGCTGCAAATGAAATAAATCAACACTCCTGGTTTATTTGAGTGACGTCTGTAACATTATCCTTTATTTTGTAACCTATTGATCACTGCTCAGGTAAGAATACATGATCAACAAAAGT
This sequence comes from Micropoecilia bifurca, assembly GCA_903067075.1. NCBI lineage: Eukaryota > Metazoa > Chordata > Actinopteri > Cyprinodontiformes > Poeciliidae > Micropoecilia > Micropoecilia bifurca. The sequence goes on along the minus strand of CAEGAF010055005.1, from coordinate 6,755 downwards.
CTCCTGAAATGAAAGTCACCTAAAACCAAGAAATTTCAAGCTTATAAAAGCAGTGTGAATAAAGGTGTGAGTAATTCACTTTGGCCCAAGTCTGACAGCTGGAGGTCACAGAGAAAAGGTCACTGTGACCGAGTCTTCAGCCAGTTCCTCAGGTGTTCCACCTGGGCAGAGACGCTACTCTTTGCTGTTCCCCCAGAAGCTCTGTACTGCTCCACGCTGCTCCTGTAGTCCCACACTGAAGACACATCACTTCCAAACAACGGGCTAATGTTCACACACACATCCACATGGCATACACAGACGGAGAAAAGAAAGATTGAATTCAAAATCATTAAAAATAATAAAAAAATGTATGTAAAACTTCTATTATATAGTTAAACCCACAATAATTTATTCCTCCAGCTATTAATTTGATGTTTCCTCTGGTTAAAAACATATATGCATCCATACATAAGTGTCAACTACCTAATAGCAGTGAGGTCCGCCTCAGTCAGGTGATTCAGGGAGACATTTTTAGATTCAGCTGCAAATACAGCTTTTCCAGAGAGACCATGGGATTCTCTGAATGGCACCTGGAACGAGAAAAGTATCAAAACATAAACATTAACAATTTATAAAGCTATCAAAACTAATTCACTGCAAAAACACAAAATCTTAGAAAGTAATTTTGGACTAGATTGTAGTGAACATATCTTAAATCACGTAATTTAGTCTAGAAATTAGACTGAAATTGGTAAGATTTTGTGGTTTTGCAGTGTTTTACTGTTACTACACAATAATGTTGGAACATCTCACCCCTTTTCTCACGAGGTAGTAGGCCAGATCTGTAGCCAACATGTCGGGATTGAGTGCAGCTTCCATTACGCTCTGGTTGATCTGAAACACAAGACAAGCAAATTAATAACGTCCTTTGAAGAAAAATAATGAATATAATTTTCATGACTCGTTTAAAATATTCTTTGTAATGTTAAGATAAAATCCGAAATACTTAACAATGCTTTTTAGAAGGTTTTAACAGGGTCCATGTTTATCCTGAAATTACCTTTTGACAAGATATTTAAGTGGATTTTTATTTTTTTAACGGTGTCTATCTCAAGCATCATAACTTTTGGTTTAAAGCTCTATTGTTAAAAAAGAAGAACCTGGAGATTATGCTTATTTTTCAAAATTTACATTTATTTCCCATAAGAGCTGATAGATCCTCCACAATATGTACACCTTGCAGGAACATTAAACAAAAATAGATAAAAATAACATATTGTACAGTGGAAAAAAATTACTGATACATTCTGATGATTTTTGGGGTCTGAACTTTACTCCCTGGATTATTTAGGTTTTTCTTTTAATGTTTTCACCTTTAGAGTCGACATGACTCCAGTTGTCACCTGCAGCACAGCGTGGACAGTATCATAACAGTCAAACATGGCTTCTTTGTCCTCCTGAAGAAATACAGAACATAACAGGAGGTTACATTTGAATCTCCAGGTGAAGTTAGAATATTAGAAAAGATGTAAGTTTAAACCTGCAGATCCTTGTTATATGCACTGGGCAGACCCTTCAGAGTCATCATGAATCCTGCACACTAGTACAAAACAAAAACAGGTTGCAGAAGAACATTCTGACATGAGACACGGCACCTGGTGTTTGCGTGTGCCAAAGCAAATTGTTTCTGAAAGTGAATAAGATTTTATACCTCTAATTATTTATTGCAACTGCTCAAAGTGAATGAAGTAACTTTGGTGAAATGAATGAACCAAGTAAGCATTAAAATTATGATTCTTATTTAGATTTCATGCTGTTCTCTCTACAAATGATCATGAATCTTCATCCTTCCTTGTAAACCAGTCCTACAATAACACAAATATAAAGTAGATTTTTAACTAATCTTTTGTCTTACTCTGCCAAAGACACGACCTGCTTTACTCCTGATCAGCTCCAGACTGTCTGCATTCTTCTTCTGGGGCATCAAACTGCTGCCTGTGCTACAAATCACACAAATAAACGAAAGAAAAAGAAGAAGAGTGTTACAAAAGAAGGGCAACATTTTAAAGAAAATAGGTATTAGAGGACAAGAAATACAATTTGTAAGCAACTATAGTTTTTAACTTGGCTCTAGGAGTAACAGGATAGGAAAATAATTAGTTTACAAAGTATAATTTTATTTCACAGATGTATCCTATATGCAAAACAATTTTTTTAGTATGCTTTGTAGACGAGAACAGATTATATTTAAGAAAATTTTAGCATCTTCATTTTGATACTTTGTACAAAGTAAACATATCAAAACGTTATCTGATTGTGATCTCAGTCATGTCAACAGTTTATTTGAGTACATTTTTAATACAACTTTAAACTGAAGTAAAAAAAAATTACATTGTTTTACATAGAAGTCATTAGTTCTTCACAAGGAATGTCACATCGACACAAATAACTATCCTGTTTCTGGGTAAAAATTCTTAAAACTTAAATTTATTGTACTTCAGCAAAGCATTTCAAAAATTATTTTTAATTTTATTAACATAACTATTGTAATTGAGCGGCACATTTTACATAGTGCATGCTGAATATAGCACTGGATCCAAAATGTTGAGCCCAATTTTTATAAAAACAGAAGACATTAAAAAAAACCATTTTGCAATTGTTTATTTCTTCTACTTCATCTGTAAATTTTGGCAATAATCAACAAGAAAAAAACAACTCATACATACTTAAATTACATAGCATTTTAAAAAGGTTAAATTTTCACCAATATACCTATGAATGAGGTAAGGAAAAATCCACAAGACTTTCATTTTCTGCTGGATTATGAAGCAGGTTTTGTTTTTTGTTTTTTTACAGCAAAAATGTTGTTTAGTCCTAATCTTTAGAAAAAGTCCAAATTAGAATCTGTAGGTCAAACCTCATTGCCATTATTTGTATAAATTAAGCTTTGCCTAGATTTACTTCACATTTGTGAAGTCTTTTGACAAACTGAAGCAAAAAAAAACAAAAAGCAAAGTTTACCTGTAGGCATCGGAGAGCGTGACGAAGGAGAACTCCTTAGTGCTGTACAGCATGAGATCCTCGGCCATCTTACTAAGGTGGGTCAAACACAGGGAAGCCCAGAACAAGAACTCCGCTTAAAACAAACAAACAAGTACTTTAAAACACAAATATGAGAAGGCCTCACTTAAAACCATTGGTTATGTTGAAAGGCTGAAATATACAGATGACACACCAACAAAGTCTCTCTGTCCTGTGGCATCAATACTGTTCAGGCTGATGCCATCAAATCCCAACTCTACACCCAGAGAAGGAGAAAGAAATGTTCAGCATATTGTTTTATTAGCATTACTAACACAACAACTCTCAAGCTGATCTGACCTGTCCGCAGTAGTTCTCTGTCGATGTCAAAAGGTGTGCCAGCAATGGCGCCGCTGAAAACAGAATAATTCTTGTTACTCGATCACATCTGTGAATGAAAATCACAGCGGAGCAGGAACTGTGTTTGCACTGCACCTGCCAAGAGGTAAAATATTGTTTCTTTTCTTGATCTCCAGAAGCCGCTCCACGTCTCTGCTTAAAACTACAGCATAGCTGAGAGAAAGAAATGAGAAAAAAGAAACATGGTGAATGTTCATTAATATAAAAATAAAAGAAAGATAAACCTGGTGGATTGTATCGCTAATGGGACACCTGAGAATCCAGTGGCTCCATCTGATTGGCTGGGCCTTCTGCATGTGGGTGTAACCAGGAAAAAGGACGTCGATTTCTCTGTAATTTACCAAAGGTTTAATGAAGTAGAATAAAAGAAATAAACTTATTTACATTCAGAATGGTCTTACATTGCTGCCCGCTCCACCATGGTGGAGATGAGCTGCAGGGAGTTTTCCGTTAGCTTAGCGATGGCGTCTCGTAGCCACAGCCTCATGTCCGTCACCACCTGTTTAAATGAAACACAACACGTTGTCTCATGATTTACCTCCAGCTGACCTTTACTACAGATTCAATGATGGAAAAAACTAACCTGATCATTTCTGCTCCTACCGGTGTGCAGCTTCCCTGCAGGAGCACCAATCAGCTCCTAGACAAACCGGCAACAAAGCAATACTGATTTGTTTTGTTTTTTATACATAATTTTAAAATTAATTATTATATCTTTAGGTTAGACAGTAATATGGACAGGTTTTAGACTGTTAATCTATAATACCATTCTGAAAAAGACAAGCTCTACATCACCTTAAGCCTGCGTTCGTTGGCTGTGTGAATGTCTTCATCTCCAGGTTTAATCAAAAAGGCACCGTTAGACCATTCTTCAGAAATCTGTGGAGCAAAATGAGGGTTACATGACTTTTTTCCTCTCTTGCTCTAGGTGAAGAAGGCGGACGCTTTATCCCTCTGCTCCCTCCCTGCCCAGGCCTGCCCTGCTTGCTCAGTTTTTGACCTGTCTTTCTCTCTACTTTCGGAGCCTTTTCCAAATCTACAAATTATGGATCTGGTCAACCGATCTCTCAATGCAATTGATAAAATTTTCTCGATGAGAAGACTGAGCACAGGAGAACCTGTTCTGTAGGGACACACCCGGCAGGATTCACCCTGGATTTATTCATGATAACAAGATTTCTGCTGTTTGGAGCTTGTGGATACCTGGCTTATCGACAAATTTGTGACGGACTTGGCCTAACTAGCAAACACTCGGACTGATTGAAATTGACAATCTACCCAACCTAAGACATTCTGTATCTGAATTGGCTTTCCCCGTGTGACCTTGGAAGGGCTGCATGTTTCCAATTTCCTTGAAGATATGTCAACATATCGCTCCTTCCCGCCTTACCCCCTCCTGTTATCCATGCAGCTGTGGAGCTGAGTGCTCCCAAGGACATTCCTTGATAACAACACCTCTATCAGACTTATGCCAGGAGGCTGAGCCACCTGGTGTCATGGCCCTGTGATGTCACACCGCCTTCACTTATGTCTTTATTTGCCCTTTGTTTTGTCTGAATGCTGCCATTTGCCCTAATGTGTCCTTTCCCCTTTTTTATTTTATTAATTTTATTTAGTTAGAAACTGTGGAGTACACTCTTCTAACCCAGAAAAGGAATTAGAATAAACTTGGAATCTAGCCACTCTTTAGCTTATTTTTTTTAGAAACTGTAGCGTAATCACTATTTAGACCAATATACTTCTTAGATTATTAAACAGAGAGACTTCTATTATTGCAACCCAGAAAAGGAATTAGAACCAACTTAGAATCCAGAAAAATACAATTCTTCCAGAGCAGGAACACTTAGTTTTTATTATTTTTAGAAACTGTGGAGTACTCATTACTTTTAGAAACTTACAGGATCCTTAAAAAGTCCAGACAATACTTACTTACTTACACTTATTTAGCACCCCAGAACAGGGTTTAGAACAAACTTGGAATCCAGAAAAACTTCCTTAGCAACTATATTTTAGACTCCTATTCTTCAACCCAGAAAAGGAATTAGACCAGAAGATACTTACTTATACTTATCTAGCAACCCTGGATAGGAGTATCTAGTATTTATAAACAGTGGAGTATCATTTTTAACCCAGAAAGGGGATTAGATTAGTCAGTCTTTAGCTTATTTTTTAGAAACTGTAGAGTACTCACTATTTACATGCAGAGACTAGAAGCCCAGAGGAAACTTTTGGATCAACATTGTTAGACTACTTTTCAGACTCCTGTTCTCCCAACCCAGTAATGGAATTAGACCAGAGGATACTTAGCAACCCTGAACAGGAGCTCCTAGTTTACAAACTTTATGTCAACATTAGATTATTTTTCATTTTTTGCCCTTTACTTTGGTTTGTTTTTTTTTTGTATTTCCTTTTATTTCCTGTAAAGCTCTTTGCCTTGTTGCTGAAAATGTGCAACAAGTCACATTTACCTTTTGCCTTTAAATGTTCATCATATCATAGATATTAGAATGAAGCAAACTGATTCAAACAAAATATTAGCTAAACTGGATTCATTATAACTGGTTATTGGACCCATTTGTCTTGTAAGTTACACTTTGTTAAAGGGGAAGTATTTTGTGTTTTCCAGCCACATGGAATCATTTTAGAGCACAATCAAGCAACTAAGTTACTTTCAGTTATTATAAAAATGCTTTAAAAGAAATTTGACTTCATAAATTGAAATCAGGTTTCTGTCTTTTAAAGAAGATCTTTCCAAAACTGGATGTAATCACAACATCGATCCTCTATTCATCTCTTAACAACATTATTACCAGCGTTTCACTGAGAAGTAGCTCGTATATTGAGCTCAGTATTTGCACAGTTCCACCAGCTGTTCTCTAATTGCTGCTGGCTAGTCTGAAGGAACTGAGTGGGGTTGGGTTGCTCTGTGAGCCGGAGCCTCTGAAGCTTGGAAACTGCAGCTCAGAGGAGGAGCTTCAACCTCGAAGGTGAGTTATGTCCACCAGGCGTTTTGCACAGCTGAATGGTTGCTATGGAAACTAAAGGATTTCTCCGCCATCCATGAAAGAATCAAAGCAACACTCCAGGTATGTTTTTAATGCGGGAATAACATTGGAAAATGATGCAAAACTAACAATATATAGTGCCCCTTTAAACTATAATGACGTTGTTATTGCGCAACACCCCCCAACCCCCACCTCCCTTCTCTCTCTCTCTACATACAGTAAAAATGCCAGTGTTGAATTAACATCCAAAAGTGTCTATATGTGTCCAAGTCAGCTGGTGTTAAATTCAACACTACAGAGTGTCACATTAACATTTACAACGGTGTT
>CAEGAF010054998.1:0-27169 GCA_903067075.1 Micropoecilia bifurca | reverse complement strand
AATAATAATAATAATAATAATAATAATAATAATAATAATAATAATAATAATAATAATAATAATAATAATAGACTATTGCACTTATTATAAAAATATAAAAATATTTTTAATTTTAAAACATGGTTTTGCACTACAGAACTAAATGTTCAGGTTTGTCCCACCCCACCATAAAATGTTCACCAGAAAGCATCACAGTATGAGTTTGGTTATGAGTGCTGCTGAAATATGCAGTAAAAGGCTACTGAAATTTGCAGGTTAGAATAAATAATGAAATTAAATGACTTTAATATTCATAACCAATTTCCTTGTTTTACTCATAACCATTCTGGCCTTTAAAAATATGCTTGTTTGACCTCATTGTTCAGGTAAATAGTAAGGGGAAAAAAAGTCTCCTTTTGCATTCAACTTTATGAAACAGCTATTGAAGAATAATATTTAGTTTATGCAGTTTTCTTTTTCTGCTTGAGGAATCCTCGAGGCACAGTTAGTCCCTAATAAGTTCCGTTGTGACTGATCATTATATTTCTTCCCTTTCTTCTCTATTCTCTTGTTTTTGTTGTCTTTGCTTCTCTTCTCCTACCATTTAAGTCTATGACAACGAGAGTGAAAACTTGCCACTCTGACTGAGGAGAGTTTCTGATTCTTTTCACCCTGATGTAGGTTTTTGCCTCCAGCGCTTTGCTAAGAAATGAGACTATGCGATTCATAGATGCTTTTTAGACCAAGTTTGACAGTTTCCTGACTGATTTAAGATTTTTAAGCCTTTTGCACAGCAGTCGAGCTAACACTGGTGAGAGACTGCAAAACAGGAAGTGAGAACAGGCTGCGTTCCAACCAGTCGGTTGCTTGATGCATAGACCCACGCTCTGACTTAAAGTTGACAGACACAAAAGTATATTGTGTATGCTGAATCAGGTACTAATGCATTTTTTCTTGTCAGTGCTTAGAGCCACACTTTTCATCATAATTTCATGAAGTTTCCATGGTGACATATCTCAGACTATTTTATCTTCTTAAAGCTTTTGCAGCAGCATTCTCTGGTTACTTTAATTCACAGAATTTAATTGTTTGTTTGTTTGTTTGTTTGTTTTTTTCAGTTTAATACTGATGCTCATTCTTTATGGATTGCAAAAAATGAAAACTTAAAATATAATAAATCTAGTCTTTGTAATTGCTCATTTATATAGGAGGATCTTATTGGTGTCACGATGTGGGGTTGTAGGTGGTGTTGAAATCACACGAGTTGCAACAAGGATGCAGTAATAGAAAACGGCCCTAGATGTGCTTCAGTAATTAAACATTTAATCATGGTGTTTCCCTTTGCTGGCATGATTTATTATTATTGTCATTATAATTTTTTTATTATTATTATTTTTTATGCTGCAGTTTGTTCACCGATATACCCACATAAGTCTTTAGAGCTATGGTATGAAATATTTACTGTAATGCTCACTATGATCAAGCTTTTCTATCCTCACTGTGATGGAATTTGGTGTGAAAATACCACAGACAGGACTTTGAATTAAAAGGCAAGAAATAAGCAACTTTCTGAATGTGGTTGCCTTAGTTATTTGACTATACTCTCTCCCACATACACGAGTTTTATGAAAGGAGAAAGTGCTTCCTTTGTTCTCACCCCTGTGGTTTTGTTTTTGTGAGTTGGTGGTACTGCGAGACGCAGATAACAGTGAATCTGATACTGCCTAGATTTTCTCTTTGCTTTTACATACAGTAGATAGATGCAGATGATAAATGTATACTTTGTTCCACCCATAGAGGAAATTTGTGTTAGGAAAATGTGCCCTAAACAACGCTGCCACCATAATTAAATACACTGTAAACAGTAAAAATACATGCTGAACTCTGATACCACAGTAAAAGCAAAAAATACACATTCTGCTCAAGAAAAACATATATTCCACATTACCGCACTAGATTTAGTTTAGAATGTTGTAGTGGTTTCCGACATCAAGTGAACAGCCACAAAACCTAAAATCAGATTTTGCTCCTCTGTCATATGGCTTTGGTATGTAAAATACTTGGCAAATATTCCTTGTGCTATTTACAACTATTTATCACTCATCCCCCTGCTCCCATATTTTTGTCCCTGACAGCGTCACAAACACTGTTGTAAGATTTAGCAATATTTTATCTATTAATGCATTAAAGTTTGGAAAATATCCACGGTCCCCATACTTTTGTCATATTTCTTCATCTTATAACCACAAGCTTCCATTTGTTTTGTTTGATTTTTTTTTTTTTTTGTGAAGGATCAAAACAAAGTGACACATAGTGAAATGGAAGAAATATGATATAGGGTTTTCCAAAAACTCTAGAATGCATAGAACTAAACCCCCTCTTATTATCATCCCCCCCTCAATATAATACAGTGCAGCTAATTGCCTCCAAAGAACACATAATTAGTAAGAATAATCTGTCTATGTAATTTAATCTAGGTACAAAAGCAGATGTTTGAGTAAGACCACATTAATAAACAAACAGTATTGTGAACACTAAGGAAGACAACAGACAGGTCAGTTCATAAGGTATTTATCTTGTTTTTTTAAAGAAGAAGTTTGTAGTTTTGAACATCTTACAAAGTACTGTGCAATCCATCACTTGGTAAATTAAACTGTACACCAGAATTGCAAACACTCCAAAACCTAGCCGTCCACCTAGGCTGACCTGCTGGGGAAGGAAAGCATTGATCGGAGAGGCTAGCTGAGCAGTCAAGAGGCTTGTGGGAGGTCTGGAGGAGCTGCAAAGATCAACAGCTCAGGCAGGAGAATCTGTTAGTCATGCACTCCACAAATCTTTCTGGCAAGAAGAAAGCCATTACAGAAAGAAAGCCATTAAAGAGTCCAATTTAAGGGTTACCACAAACCATATGGGAGGCACAGAATACATGTGTAAGAAAATGCTTTGGTCAAATGGGGGCAAAATGCCGTACAGAGGAAACCCAGCACTCCAAATTACCAGGAATAAACAACCCCCGTGGTGACATGATGGTGGCCGTAAAATGTATTGGTGATGATTTTCATTCGCAAGAACTGAGAAGTTCAGAGTTTATAGGACTGATTGAAATAGATACAGGGCAATAGGAAGAAACATAGAAGGATCTAAGATTTGTAATCAGGGTTTATATCTTGTCAGAACACTGAGCCCAAACATACGCTAAGCTAAAATGAAGCATTTTTGATCAAAGCTTAGTGTATTGAAATAACTCAAACTTCAGACCAAAATCCAAAAGAGAAACTGTGGTTAGGCTTGAAGTTTGAAGTTTGCTGTCCAGTAACACACCATCCAATCTGACGTGATTTTTTACAGATAATAATGGAAAGTAATGTAGCATTTTCCTTCAATTCCACAATTATGTACCAATTTCTCTTGATGTATTACGTCATGAAAAATGACATAAATAATTACATGAAATTAAAATAACACTGACACAAATTTATGGTTGCAATATGACAGAATTCAGAACAGTTCAAGGGGTGTGAATACTTTTGCAAGTTCCTGTAAATCCTACTAACTCATATTTTCACAGTTTTGGATGTTCAGTATGTAATGCCATTTTGGTTTAAAATGTCATTGTTCTTTGATTATTTTACAAGTCTAAAACTCCCACACATATTTAACTTAAATGAATAGCAACCAATTTCCTTGAATTAATCATGTAGATGATTGTATTAGTTTTTTTTTTGTTGTTGTTGTTTTTTGGGGTTTTTTTCTAGCTTGTTTATTCTGCTTCATTTGATCCAAATGAAAGATCTGCACAATTTAGATTTACAGCTGTTGGGAATTAGATAAACTTTTAGTCTCCCGCATTAATTTGTTCTTTATTTGTTTGTCCTTTCTCCAGGCTAAAGCTTAGAAACCTGATGATATTGCATTTGGCTGGATTCTCACTTTCAGTCTCCACTGAGACCTACAAGTAAAAATAGCTTACCGAGGACTGAGAATGAGCTGAGAGAGAGTATTAGCACACGGTTAAATGGTCGGGATTTTCATGGGCTTGTAAAACTCTTTGAAAAAGCCTATATTTTTTTAGGGATTAAAAACAAAAGGAGTTTCATTTTTATATTTTCTTGACCTCTGAGGTGTATTTTTGTAGCATTTGTAGGGAAATACATTTTAGCTGTTACTTTTGAAATTGAGGTATTTTAAATCTGAATATTAAAACATATTTCTTTACACTTTTTTCAGAAGTAACAGACAAACTGTGTACTGGAGGTGATAATTTGCAAATTGGTTACATATATTAGCTCCACCATGGAAAGATAAAAGGCCCCAGAACCTCCACAAGCCATTACCCTGTGAGGACCCTATCACCCCCAGTGTGGCTGTCATAAATTAGCACCAAAACAAAAGCAAGCTAATTTGCCTCTTTCAATCTCCAACGCCTGCTTTTCTCTTTTCTCTTTTTCCAGTCTCCTCAAAAGCCTATCTTGGAAGAGCCATGAGCCTATCTTGGAAGATTTATGAATATGTTAGAATAGCCTGAGCCAACAGTTTTCAAAGTGGGAAAGTGAAAATAAATTAAACTGGCCCTGGCGAGTCATGCAGAGAGTGATGAATTGGATACTCATTGCTATGTTCCTCAATGCATGTCCCTTTTTCAGAGTGAAAAATGCTGTAAACAGTTTGGGAAAGTAAAACAAACAGACAAATCAATTGGGTGTTTCTGTGATGGACTTGTTGAGGATTTGATGTGCAGACGGGAGTATCAGTCAACAAAAAGCTTTTGGTTAGCAGGGAATTATTTACTGACGACAAAATATTTGATGCATAACATGAAGAGCAAATATTGGATGAGGAAAAAAAAATAAGCCCAGGCATTTTATCAACGTCCATGTTTTTTTTGCTTTGGCTCTTTCCTAAAGTGTTCTCTCTCTTGATAAACTTATTTGAAAGCTTATCAAACAACTAAACTAAAAGGATTTTAGTTTTTTTGTAGATTTAGATACTTTGAAATGACAAGCATCCTGTTTATAGAAACATGTTTACCTTTAGGCTAAATATTTTGTACCTATCCAGGATTTTCAACATGCACAGCATCAGCATCATTGTCTTACTTTTATAAATGAGCTTATTGTTAATATATATTGTTTGACTGTCCTATAAATATGCACACTTCACATGGGGTTTATTTATTTAGATAGCTGTCCTTCATACATGATCTTGCAAAGGAATTAATTTGAAGAATTTGCTAGTTTTTATGTATTTAGAAACAAACAAACAAAATATATATATATAATGATCAATTTAAAGTAAAGTGACCATGATTTGTGACATCAGAAAAAGTTCCTAATTAAGATCAATTCTAAGTATTGAAATACATTTCCCTAATGAATGTTTGATGAAAGTCTGGCACCGAAAAAAATAAATAAATAAAAATTTGATCTTTAAATCTCTTTTTTTTCCCGGGGGAGTTCTAAGGGTTGATACTTTTTTCCTTACATTTGGGAAGCATATAGAGTTTTCAGCACATTATTAAAAAAAAAAAGAACATTTCTCTAATATGTCATGGACCCCTGTTGAAAACATGAGGACATATTTCCATATTTAACTTAGTCTTGGACCAGCTTGATCATAAATCACACATTTTCCCCCTCTGTTTGCTGCATCCTGTGATTTATTCAGATGGCCTTTATTTTCCTGTATCAAACGTCAATTTTTAAGTCTAAATTTTAAATTAGAAATTTAGTAATCCTTCTTTTTTAATGTTGAGTGGCTTTCATTAGCACTTTATTGCATATCCTAGTGGAATTAAAACTTGTATTTTAAAAGGATTTCACAATCAGGTTACAATATAGTTTAAACTGCAGTCGCATCTATTTAAGTTAATGTGCAAGACTTTGCTTAGAATTAAATTTTGTCCATTCTGATCAAAGCGTGAAGATAAACACTAATACTGCGTTTAGGGATATGTGATATCTTCTCTGTGATAACTCTGGGCTTTTGATCTGAGATGTGCATAAAGCACACAGTGACACTTTGAGGACAGTTGTGTCTGTTCTAGCTCAAATGGAAATGTCAGAGCCTGTCATATGTCTCTCCTCCCCCACTCTCTGGGCTTCTTGTAAAACATGTGATTTCTGCAATAGCTCACGACGGCTGTGGATCTACGTGTGTGCATCTGGGTGCATGGTTTCAGTCTGTGTGCCTATTGTGAGACAAGTACAATAATCTTGCCAGTCGAGGTCTACCGCTACCACTGTGAGGGGACACATGGCAACACATGACGGAACAGCTTGAACACTGAATGAGCAGCCAAAGGCAATCGCATTCCCCACTATACACCAAAGCATTGTTTTTCAATACAGCTAATACTGACTGAAGCTGCAATTTGTGAATTTAACATTACTGCACGCATCTTGAAATCTGCATTATTGTTTAGAAGTGCAAAAATTTGATTTGCCACATAGCGGGGCACCACATTTTGTAAAGAGGAATAAAAGTAATCATTCACTTATTTTTCTCTAACTCAACATGTATATCTTGGTTTTCAGGGTGCAAAATATCAGGTAATGATTCAGCGCCATGGAGGTCTCACTTACCCTGCTACTTCTCCTGCCCTTCACAATCACAGTTGTTCCAACATGCAATTTCAGCATTTTGTTTTTATATGGCAAACACAGCAAACCGAATGCCAAGATTATTTCCTAGGTAATTTATGCTCTTGCTGTGATTGCTACACCTGCAAGATAAAAATAAAAATATAAGCTCGGTTTCATGAAGACAAAAGCTGAAGTATAGTGCAAAAGTTTTAAACCATGCCTAATTTGTTTTAATTTGCTTCCAAACTGGCAGGCATTTATAATCCTTTTAGGTGTTCTCCAGTCTAAAGCAGATTTATCTTTTGGGGCCTTTTCAGTTTATTGTTATCGTGTCTTTGTATCTGACAATGACACTGTATGTTGCTGTATGTGCTTAGGCATGAGCAAAATGGATAAGTAGATGGCAAAAGAAGAATGTGTGTCCTACAGTAGGTGAATATTAGCTAGATGAGTGTTTACTGATATGTTTCGCTTTCTGCCTATTGACAGCGCACACTTAAATTTCAATGAAAAAAAAAATATCTGGAACACTTTTCAGACTTACGCAATTAATGACTGGAATAAAAGTAAACTGTCTGAGAAAGCACATGATTTAGTCTATCTCGAGATTTTCCATTTGTTGTATTTTGATGGAGTTGATGCCGATGTTATTGCCACCTCCTGGCAGGACAAAGCCATTGTTGTGTTTTTGACTGGAATCAAAGAGAACAGGCAGCTTGAGACTTTTTCTTTTCAAAAATAGTAGGAAAAACTATCCATTCTGAAAAAAAGAAGAAATTGAGTAGTGAAATAAGTAAATAAAATCCAGTACAAACCTAATACTGCATGTCTACTTCAGGGTATTTTTTTATTTTTTATTTCTTCAATCAATAAGTTTTGTTTTCTTTTGCAATTAATTATTAATTCATGAAAAGTAAATTGCTTTGCATAAATTAATTTCTTTCTGAGAAAATTAGAAAAATTGTGTCTTTGTGATAGACTAACAGTCTAAACGCTCTATTATAAAATTGTTTCTGTTCTTAAGCTTTTTGATTATTTCTTGAGGTATAACTCTAGCACAGCAATACATTAAACATGCAATATTTAGATGAAACAGAGTCAATAAAAGCAAATTATTGTTGGTCTGAAAAATAACCCGAATGAAATTAATGAATGGAAGGTTTGCAGTTTTCTAACTTTTCGAACTGAATGTTTTCCTATTTTATTGATCTAGAAAGTACACTTAGTCTATTTTCAGCAACAAAAAGACAACTGTCTATGCAAACCCTCACTGTATTTAGCCAAGTTAAATAAGTGTCTATGCTGTACCACATTTTCTTTTTAAGATTATACAAATGCATCATCAAATTGTCATCCAAAAAAAAAAATCACAAAACATTTCCATCCACAACTACTTTTGCTGGTTGGCCAATTTGTACCATTTTTAAGCTGCAGTCAAGGGCAACACAAAATTATTCAGATGGTTCTGAATGGCAGACTGCACTTACAACATATCTGGTTTAGGTCAAACACATATTTATGTTTGCGGTTATTGCTGCAACAAAAAGTAAAATCATTGAGACTGATTTAAAAATATATATAACTACAAGCCATGCATTTCAGTTTATTTGTTGCATATATATAAAAATAAGATATACATAAATTATGAATGCTCCTTTCACTTTGCATTAATGTGTTTTGTCATAGGGCTGCACAGTGGTACAGTTGGTAGAGCTGTTGCCTTGCAGCAAGAAGGTTCTGGGTTTGATTCCCAGCCCCAGTCTTCTGTATGGAGTTTGCATGTTCTCCCTGTGTATGATGGGTTTTCTCCGGGTTCTCCGGTTTCCTCCCACAGTCCCAAAACATGACTGTCAGGTTAATTGGTCTGTCTAAATTGCCCCTAGGTGTGAGAGTGTGTGTGTATGGTTGTTTGTCCTGTGTGTCTCTGTGTTGTCCTGTGACAGACTGGCGACCTGTCCAGGGTGACCCCACCTCTCGCCCAGAACGTTAGCTGGAGATCAGCACCAGCAACCCTCCTGACCCCACTAAGGGACAAGGGTGTAAAAAAAATGGATGGATGGGTGTTTTGTCACATAAATCACAACTGATTGCAGCAAACAAAATGTGAAAACAAGGATATGAATACTTCTGCAAGATGCTGTGTGCATCTATTTCTGTTGCCTAGCTCCCCCAAATACATTCCTTTTCTGAGCACAAGGATTCTATAAAAATCCAAATCTTAACAGGACATTTTACAAAACAAAACAAAAAGCATTATTCCAACAATAAAACTTCCTGTTCCACAGGAACTAATACAAAATTGTGAGTCAACAGTCCTGTTTGACAACACAAGCTTCTGCTTACTCGAGTGCTTAGAGCACTTATGATAATCTACGATAATCTACTCTGCACTGACACACCACACTTTATCTGTTTGAATGCTAAGTACAGCTCATTCTGAACTTTAAAAAATGCTAACATATTCTGAGAGCTCAGAACAGCTCCAGTGGAACATGTTATCCTCTGTCTGGCCCAATACACACACCTCACACTCTATACAAAAGAAAAAAAAAGAAAAGTGGATAAATAGCTTCTTCAGATGCACTTCTACCTCATATGTAAAGACAAGGAGTCTGTATGTGAAAACTGGCAAATGCAGCAACATTTTAAATTATGTTCCTCTTTCACATCCAGGATGTATTATCAACATGAAAGCCTGTGCAACCGTGAACTTAGGAGTCTCTTTTGTCCAAAGCTTTTTGGAATGGTATTATAGCTGCAACAATAACCTCCTGTGGTAATTTAATGCCCCCATTGAGGTAACGCACTTTATTGCACCAGTGGATTAAGTAATGATTATTTTGTGAAATTGCAGCTACACAATGGTCAATTAATCTTTAATGAAACTGTAACTTATGAGGCGGAGCATGGCATTCCAGTAAGTAGGCAAATGCTTGCCAAAGCAGTTACAAGCCTCAGTTGTGGCCTACACTCCCTATCTGTCACTATATAAAAAAAAGAAGAAAAAGCACACATGAAAGAGACATAATGAAAAGGCAAAGTCACCATTCACTTTTAGCATTCATAGAACGTTTGTGGGTCCATATCCATCAAAATATGAGAAGCGAAATCTATCAGCTTATATGCAATATGATTATGTGCCGTTTTGCAGCGCTATTTATTTAGAGCAAGCTAGGCATCTGTATTGAAGAGAATTATTTACACTGACAGAGCATGAAGTTGGAGGTTATCAAATAGCAGCAAAGCTGCTGCAATATGTACCTTTCATTTCATCATCTCCCCTTAAATGATGGTAAGTGTAACACCTATACTCCAGTATCTAGTGTTTCCCCTAACACATGCCTGACTCATAATCCAATAAACTAGCTTTATGGTTCAATCATTTTCTATTTTGTCACATGTTATTGCGCTAACCTAGAAAAGCTTGCTAAGTCACAAGACAAATGTTTTTATATCTGATTGGTTTCTCTCTTTATTTGTAGCCTGCAGGCTCCCATACTTTCCCTCATTTTGACAATGCTCTAACAAATGTTGATAGATTTACGGTTATTACATGACATCATTTCTGCATAGTAGCAGACAGGGCAACGCAGGGCATGAATTTTCTGATATCTGAATGCGCACTCAGCAGGAGAAAATGTAGGGGGGAGCAGAAGAGGTGAAGAAACAGGAATGAAGAGAGTGATTGATGGAGTGAATGGGAGCCAAAGGATGATGGGGGGAGTCAGGGGCCACATGGATGTGTGTGGTAGGAGTAGCAGTGAGTGTAATGAAGTAAGACAGTAGAAGATGTGTACAAAGACGGAGTGAGAGGCAACGAGAGACGCAAAGGAAGAGAATGGACAGAAACACGAAGTGCAAAGGAGAGTGAAATACGAGAGATTGCAAGACCAATAGAGTTGAGCTGAATGTCAGACTCTCAAATGGTTTCTTCTTCAATTCTTCAGCACTAATACATCAATATTAAAAAAAATAAACTATGTGTGAAAGTGTTGGTAGAGCTGGGGTATGCAGTGTAGCTATACAGATAAGGAAATGGGGGGGAGGGTCTCGTGGTGGGAGTGATCGTGGCGTTGGGGGAGCACTGAGGCAATCGGTGTTATTGTGCAGGCGGCCGCTGGCACCAGCACTGTCAGGGAGCAGCGTTGATCCGTGAACTTGCCATCTGGATTTTCCCACAAATCACATTAAAGTTTCAAGCCCAGGAATACATCAAGCTAAATGAATATTGGATCCAGACAAGCCTGATGGAGAAAAAGCCCTCGGCAACCAAACTCTTTTGTGGTCAGACATGATCTATCCATCCTCTTTACTTGCTCCATCCCTGCTTCCTTCTGTTCCCTTCATCACTGATGGGCAGGGCTTCTGATGAGGTGTGGGGAATAGAAGAGATTATGCAAAAAAGAGGTATGCATTGTAAGAAGACTTTCAGTGCCAGGCGTAGGGGGCTGTGTTTGAATAGCTGCAACTGGAAGAATTCCTTTGAGTAGTCTCTGATTTGATCTTATAAACAGATTTAAATAAAGACCGTCTAAACTCCGAGCTTTGAGAATAAATACAAAACATTTCCTCTTTCCATGAACAACCAAAAACGCTCTATGTGTTACTTCTCTTCAGAGGCTGTCATCATGATGATGACTATTGAAGTGTTCGGTTTCAGACCCAAACCATTAAGGCTTTCATCTGTTTCTGAATTACCCACAGTAATGTTTAGCGTTTGTTTGTGGGTGAAAATAAGGAGGATTAATTGCTGCATGCAAATGCATAATGAGATACCATTTGACTCCTTGACAACACCCTGAAAATGATTCATGTGTACAGTATGAAATTATATGCTTACTTTTCCTTTCATTTTAGCCACATTAAGTTGACTTTGCATAAGTGGATTCCGCCTTTCACCCGAAGGTGAAAATAAAATGTGGGCAGGAGGAATAATGTAATTATTCATCATTCAATAACGTGTTGTGTCCTAGTTCTTGGTTGCATATGTTTTGTACTGAAGCACAGTTTGTCTTCAAGGAAAAGCTATTAAGAAAATACGGTCTCGCCAAGATGTTGTTTCATACGAGAAGGAAAAATCTATTTAGTTCTTTTCCAATCCAGTGGCTTGTAGAGTAAGGGATTTATTTTTCCCGGTCTGAACTGAAGTGAAAGCCTGAACTGTAAGATGTCCAAGCTTTAATTCGGTGAGATCCCCAAAGGGATATGGATTGGCTGGGAGTCTTAAGAATTATTAAAAGTTTGTCATTGATACTGAAGAATGAGCAGCTTGATCTCTGAAACTTTAAATGAACCTTTAAATCACAAATGAGACTATTACAAAAATATCAGCTAAATATGTCGAAGCCCAGCATCAGGCTTTCCCATTCCTTGTCACATTATATGGGGCTCGCCATAAACAGCTCAAAGAAAAGAGATGAATTCTTTGAAAGCACGTACTTCAGAAAAAAACAACATTGACTGCTTAAAACATAGATGTGAAAGGAGGAATGGCAACTACGGGAGTTGTCCCAGATCTGGGGAAATCAGAACTCCAACCATCAAGTTATGCTCAAGATTATTCATTTCAAAACAGGCCAATTTGTGAAGAAAAGCATAATCCCAATATTTACATTGCATGAAACTGTTTTCTTTTTCTACTTCAATAAAACTGAACATTTATTTTCTATATAAAGAATGTGGTTGTCCCATCTTAAACTTTTGTAGTTCTGCATGCTAAAAATGTGCTTTGTAGGTCTAAACATGAATATATGAACCACATTTTGGGAAGGATTTTGTGCAATGATCTGTTTGGGGTATTTCTGTTGTTATGACACAATGTCATATTTTATAGTACTTGTGTTTTTTTTTCATATGTGGTGTAAAATTCCCTATGTCCTGCTTCGTCAGGATAGGGTACATTACTTTTCCATCACACCCTCATTTCATTTCATTTCATTTTAGTTCCTATTTAATGATGACTGCTGTTATAACTTCTGAAGGACCCTTGCTGTTCAGTTGGGTATTTACAGTTAATATAAAACATTGGTAACTCTTATGGGTCAGGACCTCAGATCTTTTAAACTCTGACTACCAAACCAACTTGTTTCCTGTAAATGCTGCTATCCTTTGTAGAAAAATGTACTTACACATATAACAACATAAAATATTAACATGACCTGATGACATATTATTTACCTGATGATTTATTATTATTTTTTTACTATTTAAATACAACAAAATATTTACATACAATTTCACATTTTCTCATTTTCTGTTTTTTTTTTCACTTTGTATTACATGAAGAAAGTTAATCAAAGTTTGTTTTATCAATCATGTATCTAGTATATTGTTAAAAAAAGAAAGAAAATGGGTGGTGTCACATTTTTAAGCAAAATTTCACTATTTTTTGTTTGTTTCAGGCCTTCAGGTCATATTCCCAGAATACCTGCAAGAGAAATTTGTCCAGTCAGCTCTGAGCTACATCATGTGCAACGGAGAGGGTGAATATGTGTGCCACAACAACCAGTGCACCTGTCAGTGTGCTGATGACTATCCCCAGTGCAACTGTCCCATCACTGACATCCAGATCATGGAAAACACCCTGCTGGTGATGTCTGAGTCCTGGGCAGCGTCTTATAAAGATTTTGAAAACTCTGGTAAGCTGAAAACTCCTACAAAATAGTTTAACCTGACTCCCCTCTATGACTATCAAAAGACTTGAAGTTTGTTTGTTATTCCTTTTACAGGCATTTTTATTTATTTATTTTTTGTGAGAGCTTATTAAGTATGAAAAAAACCCCATGCACATAAGATGCAAAGGATGCAGAAAAAGGGTTATCCTGTAGAGGCTTCTGTTTTCAACAAAAAGTGATGAAAATACATGCTAAATTTGGACATTGTGGAAAGAATGTAAATATTAGCTTTTAGAGCATAGCTGCTCCAAGGCAGATATGCTCTCATACGTCTCACTCTTATTAATAAGTTAAATATCAATGTGAATTGAAGGGGTTCCTAGTGTAAACTCCTTGAGACACATATACATGCATGTTAATGTCCAACAAAGTGAAATGAATGAGTACAGCAAAGATAAAAGATGTAGAGTTGTAGAAATGAATTTGCATTGCATTGTAGCGACATTTATTACATTTCTGTGAATCAACAGTCAGTTGTTTCAACACTGCCTCTATAGGGACATGTTCTTTAGGTTCAGAAAGAAGGTGATCTCACACTGGACATGACACATTCATTGCTTGGTAATCCCATCAAAAGGCAAGAGCTTTGACAGTGTAAATTCCCTGGCTGTGAGGACAGCTGCGGCTGCTGCGGCTGCTGCGGCTGCTGCGGCTGCTGCGGCTGCTGCGGCTGCTGCGGCTGCTGCTCTGGCTAGCTGTGCGGTCTGAGGCTCACTAATGTTCTGGCAGCTGCTTGGGATGAAGGTGGTGTAATATTATTTTGTGGTATTTGAAAGAATATATTGGGCTTTGGCAACTAATCTTTTTTTAAAAAAAAAAAATAAATCAATAACATTGATAAAAATATTCAGATTTCTGCTTCAGGATTTTAAAAGGGAATTATTAGATATGACAGACACCCCACCGTTGCTTCACAGGAGTAGCCCAGTTTCTCCAGTGACAACACGTTCATTGTGCATACTGTGCCAGTTCACAGTGCATGCTAAATTGTTGCATGCTGTTAGTGTTAGTTGAATTGTCTCCCCCGTTATTACAAAAAGACACACACTGCACTCACAATGACACGTTGCGCTATGGTTATCACAGTAATCACAGCTACAGTCTGTCTCGGTTTGTGAGATGTTCATGAGAAGAGCAATGAAACTAGTTAACTACTGCAAAGCATGCAACAGAGAGACAGATTGACAGACTGACAATCTTTTGACAAAAGGGAATTGTAGAAAGTGCCAAGATGTTTGAAACGATTTCTATATTTTGAAAAACAAACATTTGTGAATATGATTTTTTCCCTACTAAATATATATATATACTCAAAAATTGGCATCCTCTAAAATTTTCAGGGTGATATTTTTCTACTCCAATATGAGCTTTTTTGAAGACTTTATCTATGCCTTTACCAGAGTTGCCGGCAAACTGGTGGCTGCCACTATAAAGTGGCATCTGGCTGGTTAAAAAACTTTCAGTTCAAATATTTGTAACTGATGTCAGCAAACAAATTGATATGAAATGAGGGAAATGTTAAATTATGAGTTCTAATCTTTCGACAAGGTGTGCTGGGTGGGTTTCAGATAAGAACCACCTTGGTTACTACTTGGTTGCTCTGTAAAGAAAACTGATACTTGAAGTCTTTGAAGCTTGTATAAACGGGTTTGCATATCTGCCACTGGGGCACAATATGATAATGTAGCTTCTTTTTTTCATGTTGACAGAGTTCTGAATGCTAGGTGCTGGTGTGGCTCAGATTTGTTTAGGAAAGAATTAAAGACGGTTTATGTCATCTCTGAAAGCTGGGTGGAGGTTTGTGGCAAGTTCAAAACAGGGGAGGAGATGGATCCTGGCTCCTTTGAAGAAAAAGGGAAATCTGAGTTCTGACATGCCAGGGAGGAGGGTGGAGGAATTCCTGACATTTCCGAGCTGTGACTGAAAAAGAGCTCTTAACTCTGGTTAATACTGTTAAAATGTCTTGAGGACATGTCTAGGAGAGTGCCAGCATGTTTTCCAGGTGCACTTCTTGAAAATGTGGTTCTATGTTCTGAGTGTGCCAAAGCTTTTGGTGGTTTGCGTTTGTGCTAAACTGTGTTTTTATTCATTCCGTACGTTTGTTTTTAGGTTTGTAATTTTACGTCACCTCAGCTGTAAAAGTCTAATGGTATGAGTTCTGCTGTTTTGTCTCTTCTTTAAATGATTCATTAAATATTGCTGGCATTATTCAGCTAATGTTTAGCATATTGCTATTTTAACATGCGCTTTTAGTATTCAAAATTAAATGTATTTAGAAAATATTTGGGGAAAAAAACATTTCATTTTAACATTTCAGGATGTAAACAGTTCTTTTTATTGTATTTAGCAAACATTTTCAACCCAATCTTGATGAGCCGGCATTTAATCAAGATTAAATTACTTTAGTTCATATTAAAGCTTTGCTGATTCATTTAATTTTAGTATATCACAATGCAAACAGGCATAAAAAAATTTTAGTTATATTTAAAGAAATTTTAAGAAATATCTTAAATAAATTGTTGCTAAGAATTTAATAAAAACAAAACAAAACAGTGGTCTCAAGAGAAAACAAGAACATTTTTCCTGGGCTGTATGATAGCCACTTGGACAATCACTAAGATTGGCTGAAAAAAATGTGGGGGCAGTAATCTTGGTACCCAAGAGCTGAGAGGAGAGGATGATTACTACTTCCAGAGTCTTATTTTCTGCACTTGAACAACAGAATCAGCCTTAAATTTCCAAACCAAAGATGCAGAGGAAAACATCACTGGCAACTTTTAAAGAAAAGGAAAACAACGATCTTCAAATGTGGATCGTATTTTTTTTACTACTTTTATACAGTGAAAAATAACTCGGACTCACATTTCTCCTTTAATTTGTTTTTTAAACTGCATTTTTTACACCAACAAATTATACCCTTGAGGTTACCAAGTCTTCACAACAGCAACTGCATGTTGTCTATATGCCATACAATATGCTCAAAACAAACACATAGTCTGCCCTACCGTCACAAACGGATATGTGGGGTTTTCTAATTTCTGCTTGGATTGAGTGCTTTGGTTAGGTGAGACTAAGATTGAGCTTTCCACTTAAAGTGGGTTTGATAGGAAACAAAGAATGACCGTCTGAAATCAAAACAGCTTGTCCCACTGTTAAGTTTGGAGAAGCGTTCATAATACTGTGGCCTTGTGTCTCCTCCTACATGTCATCATGAAATACTCGGACATATCGAATAATAATCTGGTGAACTCTATCAGTATGATAAAAAAAAAATGGTTTGAGGTATGAATATTAAAAACGTACTGCTAAATCAACAATAAAATTGTTCAATAACTTCTTCCTATGTCATCCCTAAACCTTAAGACGTTGGGTTATACTAAAGACTAAAGTGCAAAAGAGAGGACTCAGGACTCTGGCCTATCTGAGAGAAACTGTGTAATGAGGAATAGTCATAGTTACATGTCTTGTGTCAGTAAATTTGTCATCATCTGGCTACAAATTACTTCTGTTTAATTTCAGTCCTTATCCTGTGTTACATTTTGTTTTGTCCCATCTTGTCCCCCCACTGTTCTCTAGATGAGTTCAAGTCATTCCTGAAGAGACTCCCGTCCACTCATTTTTTGCCCATCAGTAGTGTGCATCTCTTGTGGGGCAGCGACTGGGACCTGCAGGCCCGTTACAGACTCCTTCAGAGTTCCCTGGAGATCCAGCGGCTCAAAATCCAGCGCACCGCCCGCAAGCTATTCAGCCTCAGCATCCGCTGTCTTCACAATCCCAGCCACCAAATGCCAAGAGAGAGGTGAGTAAAAATAATATCCACGGGGATTTACTAAACCAAAGACTTGGTGTTTATGTTATTTTATTATTTTTCTAAGAAAACAATATCGCTGGAGATACATTTTTTTGTGTCTCAATATAGCATGGAAATCAAACATGCAATTTCTAATACACTTTTCTTCAATGCTGTGCTTTTACTTTATATCAAATCTATTTAGTGCTGAGACTTGCACATGAACAAAATGCTGTAGCTCACTCTTGTTATTTCACTTAGCAGTCTTAAAAGAAAATGTAGCTGTGGGAGTTTTCTTGTTAGGTCATTGCACACATCTGTCGCCACGTACTGCAGTTGCAGCTTAAGAGCCTTGCTGCTGATGTGCCACAGTGTCAGCGCTGCAGGATCTGCCAGGAATTTCCCAAATCTGCTCTCACAAATCAAAAAACACAACGCAAAATAAAAGAAAACACACAAGATGGGGAGTGTCAGATGAAATGCCAGCAAAAAAACTGTCCAGCATTGGTTATGTCACCATAAAAATGGGGAAAGAATATGTAAAATATTGATTTAAGTGGCCTGAAAATCAGCCATTGTCTTCTGTCCCTGACAGAAAGGATCACACCCACATTTGTGTGAGAGTTGGCATGGGGTCTGTTCTGAAGTGTTATCAAAGAACTGCAGTATGTGCTTCCTCTTCCACGGAGTAAACATCGAGAGTGCCTGATGGCACAGGAAATAAGAGCAGCTTGTTTATTTGTTTGCCTGTGTGAAACAGCTTTGCATCAGATGGTGGATTTATTTGTTTTCATCATGTATATTTAAGGTCTTATATATGTTCTGCAGGGGAGTTGCGGTTGTTGTGCACAATGCAATTTCCCCTCAAACTCAAACTTCCCATGTTCATTTTTCATTGTTCATCTTGGAACAGAGGTATTTGATCCTTTATGACTGTTTCAAAGATGCAATGCTAGAAAGCTGTGTAAAAGCTTTTTCACCTACTATGCGAGTTTAGCTTGGCAGTCAGTCATGCCATAAATCTTTGAAAATCAGCTCTCATCTTTACACTTCTCTCTTACTGAAATAAAGTGCTTGTATATATAAAGGCTCCAAGCCTCATGCCTTACCTCTGCGGCCTGTAACAAGTAGTTGTAAGCTAATCTTATTCAGTACATATCAGCCCACATAGTGTCTTGCAAAGGTATGTTTACCCTTTAGACTTTTGTTTTATATTTTATGTTACAACCATACATTTTAGTCTATCTTTATGTAGCAGAGAAACACAAAGCAGCAAATAAATAAATGTGACGTGACAGAATAATGACATGCTATTTGTCACAAAATAATGTTTATATTTGAATTTTGTATGAAGTCAACCTGGAGAATATTTCTGTTAATTTTATAAGTTGAACTAGAAACCTCTCTGCTAGTCTTCCTCAGAAAGTACTCTGACATTCTTTTTTTTAGATAATTATGAGTAGCCATGACAGACACTCAAAAGGAAATAAGTATTTTCTCCATCAATGAACATAATGGAGACAGATTACAGTTGACAAATGCAAAAAAACAACAACAAAAAACATATTCTCTGTAAACATGTTTTGTAGCCTGAAATTGTTGTCCATAAAGGCAATCATTACATTTGAAGGAAGAATCTCAGTCTCGTTTGAAATCTGTGGGCAGAGATGGGTGTGCATATGAAGACCTACAAACCGGCCTCTGTTACAACTGATCTGCCAGGAGACATAACAAAAATGTCAGCAAACTATTGTGAGAGGTTTGTGTGAACACACAAATATCAGGAAAATGAATATGAACCTCTAACATTGAAGAACATGATCAAAATAAAATAAAAAAAACACTCATTATTAAGGCCTGCGACAGACTGGCGACCTGTCCAGGGCGTACGCTGCCTCTCGCCCGGAACGTCAGCTGGAGATAGGCACCAGCAACTCCTGACCCCACTAAGGGACAAGGGTGCAAGAAAATGGATGGATGGATGGATCATTATTAAGGCAGCTGACCTGATACACATTAGCTGCATACCTCAGCAAAGAGGCCATTTGAACTCTTCCAATTTTTACATCTAACCCTTATAAAGGATAGCAATGCAATCCGTGACATACTACAAATTAAAACTTTACTTGAATATGTACTGTGATGTTTTGTTAATTGAGGATTTGAGATATCCTGCATTCCTATGGTAAGAGACTTTCCAAACTTTAAATAAAGACACTTCAGAGAGGCATTTGATTACATCACCTATAAGACAGCCTCTGGAACAATACCTGTCTAATAAATAAGCTAGGAATAGTGGACGTCCTCATGGGAACCATGTAAAATTGACAGTTATACATTTGAACTCACTTGCATTCCCATTAAGGTTTACAACATTTCTACTGTGCATATTGAAATTTAAAAAAAAATGCACATAGCACATTTAAACTCAACAAAGTGCTAATGGCTTGATGCTACTGAGATAAGAAGAGTACATCAACGTCATTGTCTCGGTGGCAAATATAAGTACGTCATACACAACAGACATAAGAACCCAGTGCTTTTTAGGCCGTCTTGAGATGCATTTGTGTAAGTGCTGCAATGTTCTGCAGAAGAAAATTAGATGAGAAAACGGAAAACTAAAAGCTGCTGTTATGCCGTGTTGCCTAGGGAACTTACTTAATTTTTTTCCAGTGCTTGGGGCATTGTATATTCAGCAAATAAACAGCATGTTCATACCTTAGTTAAAAATAGAAGTACTGTAATATGTAGTTGGGCTTAATGAAACTTCAAAGAAGCAGGTTTTATTTAATTTTCTTGCACAGACATGTATTCTTACTAATGGGCCAAAAGATGACTGGGGTCCCTCGCAGCTCTTAGTTTAATTACAAAATGGATTCACGATAATAAAAGAGGAACTTCATTGTTGTATTTATTTAGGCACAATGATATAGAGCAAACTAATCCAAAATTACAGCTTAGAATTTTGACCATTTGCTATCCCACTTTAAGAAAGTTACAGCCAGTAAGTAAATATATTTTACTTGATGTAAGGAAGGTAGTGTATTATTAGGTAGCTATAATAAAAACTGAACATAGAAAGTTTACCATTGCTCTGGTCTGTGTTTCCATTCATCACAACCATCATAAATTCTTGTTGTGATCACTCACAGTGGAACCCCTAAATAGATTTACTAGTGCATTTTCTTTATTAGTAGCTTGCTTCAGGTACAATGAACTTAGGAATCTTCATGTAAATGATTAATAGTGACAGATATGGAGTTGCATCATTCCGAGCCAAGTCATTTGCATCCAGTTTATATGCTCGGTTTAATTATTCATGTCCAGGGTCAAACCCGTTTTAATACCTCAGCCTCCATACAACAAAAGAGTCATAAATTCTACTTAACATGGCACATATCATAAGTCCTTTGTATGTAGGTTTTCTGTTAACATATCTTAGATAAATTGTATTTTTTTTTAATTAAATGAATGTAAGATGCCTTCTCTTATTATCACTATAGAGCCGTTTATCATTTTGTCTTCATGCCCACTTATTCATGACAGTGTTTTGGGGAAGAATTAGAAAAGTCCCATTATTTTGGATGAGAGGTACCTAACAAATGAATGATCTCTGGATGCTTTATTTTTGGTATGTCACAGGACTCATTGAAAATCCTTTTTTAATAAAAAAAAAAGCATTTCTAGAAATGCCAATCAAAGGAAAGAACATTTTTATGTCTACAAATGCTATTTGTCATACTGAACTCTCATAGAGCAACATTCAACCAATCGATCTGTCAAATGTGCACGGATTCATACACTGATTTGGAGATCAATAGGCAACCCCAAGTTTCCTTCCTATCTGCCAAGGGGCACATCGACATGAAGCAGGAGGAATCAAACCAATAGCTGCAAGACGATAGTGCTAAGACCTTCCTCCTCGCTCCGATTGGTTGTTTCTGACTGAGCTGTGTATTTTTGCAGATGGCTCTAGGATGACATGGAGGAGAAGGAAGAACTTGATTTATTTTTTTTCCACAGATCATCCGTCTCATATCATGCTGTCAGTAAATAGTGACAATTTTAACATATATGTAAAAAAACTGTTTTTATAACATACCGCAGCTCCAAACTCTCTCCTTGACGTTCTTGGTGATTCAATAATTGAATAATTTGACACGTGAAGTCCCTATTAAAGCAAGCCAATGCTGTTAGCATGTGTTTTCTGAAAGTCAGCCATGATTAAGACAAGAGGGAGGATGTCAAGCACCATTCCCTTTTAAAGCAAGTGTTCTGTTCTAATCCAATCAGAATGACAGATTGATAACAGCTGCCGTGTCCTCATTAACACTTTTCCTGAGCTCATAGATATAATTATAGTATTGCGGTTTGTCACAGGGCCAAAAGGAATAGCAAAGATTTTTTTTTTGATTGCATTTTCATCAGAACACTTTTCACTGTTTATAACAACTTAGAATCAATAAACGCGTCCACTACAAAAATGGACACAGAAAGGTTTGTGCCAAACAAGAATTATGTCCTGTCAGTCTAACAACTTTTGCTCAAATCATTAGTTGTTTTTTTTATTATTTGTTTGCTTAAACACTGGCCAATAACAATCATTTTGCACATCTATATGTAATAAAGGTAATAAAATAATAACATACCATTAATGTCATAAAATAAAGCTTAAAGATGATATAATAACCATTGGCTGGGTTATTATAATAATGGTGTGGCATAAAAATTATGTAATGACTATATTTTCCATAGATGAAATTACTGACTAGCATATCTCCCAAAGCCCCAATATTGATAATAAAGATTTTGTTGAATAACTTCCTATGTCAGCACTCACAATACCCTTGATGAATTAACAGCAATATTAAGATACCCCTATTTGATTTAAAAAAGAAAAACTAGAAATCTTCTATTTCCAAGTTATGTAGTCATGTTTCTGAGTTGTTCCATTATTGGTGATGGTTTGTTTCTATACCAGTAATGCATTTACTAGTGAAAAATGTATTACCATATAACACAATGGATCAAATGTGACTTTCTTATTGCCACATTATAATATCTCTGATGCATTGTTGTTTAATTAGCTTTGTTACTATAAAAAGGACAAAAAGAATTATTCTCCTGGCATGTATCACATTATCATCCACTATTACATTATTGGCTGCTATACACCCTGCTACATTTCCATGCTTTAATGTATCTTAAATAATAAGTACATTTGAGCTGAGTGTGAGTATAAATATTGTTGACTTAATAGTCGATGGTGTGTGATTTGTACACTTGGATGTAGGCTTAATCAATTGTAGAACTTGGCAAAGAACAGAACATTTAGAAGCTGAAATTTTATTGACAGAAGAAAAAGCTGTGAGACAAGGTTGCCAAAACTTTTAATGCCTTTAGAAAAACAGATACGCATATAGAGAAACACAAGCAAAAGGGCAGAACTGATTAAAGATTGAATTTTATCTCTGATCCTATGTGAAGGAAATGTCAGTAAACAAAGATGAGCTAAAAGAGGTAACCAGTGGTACAGCACAGACACCAAGAAACTAATGAAGAATTATCCTAAATTAAATTAAGCTTTTTTAAAAACATAATCCTTACTGGAAATCATTCTTTTTTTCCAGTGTTTGAACTCTAAAAGAAATAAATCTAAATAGATCATGCCAACATCAAGAACATGTTGAATATGTTGACATTGGGATCAATAATTAATTTGTCTTCAAATGTCATTAAGTTATTTTATTTTTGATGAAAACAACCATTGTTGTTAATGTATTTCACTTGACAAGACATGTTCAAGAAATTTAAGCGCATTTTCAACAAAAATAAGCATTTTTAAAATTGTTTAACATCTATAAAGATTTTTCTGATTGCCTTGAAGAAAACATAATACCTAACACTTGTCCAATTCTCAGTCTGCAGTAAGAAAATAAGAACCAGAGGAGGGATTTTCATTTGCCTTTCAGTCGGATCAAGAAATGGCAAAAAGCAATATGTGGCTCTGTGTACTTTTAAATTAAACTATATTTTAGACTTTGGTTTTACTTGCCCTGCTCAGAATGAAGTGTCAAACGTCAGAGTTATTATACAAAACTTCAATAATATATAAACTAACCTTCACTTGCCAGCTTCTCTGAGAAATCAGAAGTCACCTCCTCTAGTCAGAAAAGAAGTTACAGCACTGTCAAGATGACAAGGCTAGATGCCTTGAGGGAAAGAATACACTAGATAAGAATAGCAATTAATGCTTCCTATCATAATGCAATTCTTTTCCCTTGAGGGACATGATTTTTTTTTCTTCCAAACTTTATGCTGAGTGTTATATATAGAGAGCAGCCATTTCATATAAACAAAACAACAACCAAAAAAGAAACGCATATCTGACCTAATCAAAATTCTACTCGCTGTTGATGGTTTTGTTCTATTTTTTTCCTTCTATCCCTCCAGATCTGTGATGCAGTGGCTCAACAGGGTCCAGTCCTTCCTGTACTGCAATGAGAATGGGTTCTGGGGGACCTTCCTGGAGAACCAGAAGGCCTGCGTGTGCCACACAGGTGCAACTCTGTGTCAGCGACCCATCCCGTGTGTCATAGGCGGCAACAACAGCTGTGCCATGTGCAGCCTGGCCAACATCTCACAATGTGGCTCCTGCAACAAAGGCTACAAGCTGTACCGCGGCCGCTGCGAGCCGCAGAACGTGGACTCGGAACGCAGCGAGCAGTTCATCAGTTTTGAAACCGATCTGGACTTTCAGGACCTGGAGCTGAAGTACCTGCTGCAGAAAATGGATTCACGGTTGTACATACACACCACTTTCATCAGCAACGAGATCCGGCTGGAGACATTCTTCGACCCGCGATGGCGCAAGCGTATGTCCCTGACTCTGAAAAGTAACAAAAATCGGATGGACTACCTCCACATGGTCATCGGTTTGTCAATGAAGATCTGTCAGATGCGAAACAGCAGCATTGATCCCATGTTCTTTGTTTATGTCAACCCGTTCAGTGGCAGCCACTCAGAAGGCTGGAGCATGCCCTTTGGTGAACACGGTTACCCACGATGGGAAAAAGTGCGACTGCAGAACTCGCAGTGCTTCAACTGGACCCTCCTGCTGGGTAACAGGTGGAAGACCTTCTTTGAGACTGTGCACATTTACCTGCGCAGCCGTGCCAAGGTTCCGACTGGCCTCCGTAACGACACGGGACAGGGTCCGGTGGATCTCGCGGACCCCAACAAGCGGCAGATCTACATAAAGATCTCCGATATCCAGGTGTTCGGTTACAGCCTGCGGTTTAACGCCGACCTGCTGCGTAGCGCCGTGCAGCAGGTTAACCAGTCATATACACAAGGAACTCAGTTCTACTCGTCCTCATCTGTGATGCTACTGCTGCTGGACATTAGGGATCGGATTAACCGCCTAGCCCCCCCTTCTGCACCCGGCAAACCACAGCTGGACCTGTTCTCTTGTATGCTGAAGCATCGGCTGAAGCTCAACAACAGCGAGATGATTCGAGTCAACCATGCCTTGGACATGTACAGCACAGAAATACTCAAACAATCAGACCACCTGACTGCAAAACTTTGTTGAGTACAAACATTAATGTTAAGGACGGTAAGCAACAGAGAAACACCCAACTAATTAACTACGAGGGGATGTTAGTCTTATTTTTTTCTCTTTTCTTTTTTGACCTTTTCTGCCTTTTGATGTAATATTAACTTTGTAAGTATAATTCTTAAAAAAAGAGAAAGAGGCAGTGATGAAAAGCTTTTCTGGCAGATATAAAAAACATGAAAAGATCAATGGAAACACTGTATGGACTGTATCATATTTGTCCCAGCATGTCTGTAATTCCCTTAAAGAACCTTAAAAAGAGAAAGTGGAGAAAAAAACAAGTATATATATGTACTGG
The DNA here is from genome assembly GCA_903067075.1 of Micropoecilia bifurca. Lineage (NCBI taxonomy): Eukaryota > Metazoa > Chordata > Actinopteri > Cyprinodontiformes > Poeciliidae > Micropoecilia > Micropoecilia bifurca. The sequence continues at coordinate 2,229 of CAEGAF010054998.1, read as the reverse complement.
ATGAAAAGGAGGCCTTGATTATAACATAAGGGATCAAAGGTTGCATCTGATACTGCCATTCTTTCTTGAGAAAAAAAAAGGTGAAATTTTTAAAGGTACAGAAAACACAATGGCAGGCCAGATATCAGTTTATTTCACCTACTGGGCAAAGTATTTCAAACATAACAGACAGTTTAGTATTAAAATGTTTATACATTGTAAGGAATTTAAAGCTCTAGCGAGTAAGTAGTCATCACATTTCTTACGTTTCAGAACCCACAGTGAACCTGCATTGCTTTTAGAAAGGTATTTAACACTGTCATTGTTCTGATACACGAGGCACACAGCAGGGCAGTAATGGATAGTCATGTTGAAAACAAAAGCCAGCTGTTTATATATACATATGTGTGGGTGAATGTGTGTCTGTAAACCTCTTTTTTTTGTGTTTTTTTTTTTGGGCTTAACGCTTAACGCTGTTTGTTAATTGAATGTGTCACTTGAGACTGACCCAAGTCTCTGCTGAATCTTGCATTTTGAACGCTTTTCTCCCCCACCGTGTATGAAATTCCAGCTGTGTGTTTTCTGTTGGGTTTTATTTTTATTTTTATTTTTTTTCACAAGGCAGTATACCTCCTGGTGCGTGAATGCAATATCGTGGTCTGAAGATTATAACAATCAATGCTATTTTGTACAGCTTTGCAAAATGTACATGTTGTGACTGCTGATCTGTGGGGCTTTTCAGCACTGAGAGCAAAATGTAAACATTCGTCATTCAGCCACATTTGCAAGACAACCTAAAGCCATACACTTCCCTGAGGTAGACATACAGTAACTCATGAAGTTCACCCTGTACCTGTTCCATTTATATGTCTTTGTTCAACTCTCAGAAGATTTCAGACAAGAGCACAGCAAAAAGGATTATGACGAGTGGAGACATAACATGTTGAGTGAAATTGTGTCGTTAAAGCCATTGAACTTGTATTTTGTGCTGCAGGAAAAAAGAAGAAAATCTTATATTAAAGCTTATAATACCTTTTGAAAGTGTTACTCTGTAAGCTTTTTATGACCACATGTAAAAATTTCTCTCTTTTTTTGGTTTTGAGCTAAGAAGTTTGACATTTTCTGCATGTTGCTGAAGGTATAAAAAGAACTGCAACTGTGTTCAACACACTCAGTCTTAAACATAAAACACTACCTATGTATTTGATGGTCACATTTTATTTTGGTAATCCAATACTGAAACACAACTATGTGATTGATATCTACAAGTGAACTCATTCACTAAATGTTCACTGCAAAAACAAACTTGGTATGTTGTACAAATCCAATATATTTTTTTTTTACTAAGTGTCACATAAAAAAATATATTATATATTGCTGTCCCCTGAAACACAAATTAGCTTATTGAGTAAAATGTGTCAGCTTTGAAAAAAAAAAAAAAAAACTTACTCATATATTTAAAAAAAAAAATCATTTCTTTTTTCTGGTAAACCCTATATATTATTTTTTTTGTTGTGTCGTTAATTTAATGTCTGTTAATATCATGATGTGTATTTTTTGTGCTGTATTTTCTTGTGTTCTTTACCAATAACTGCTGTTATTGTTGTGAGACAAATTTGGAGGAAACTTTTTAAGACGTAGATGTGCAAATCATCCTGTGTTGTGAAGGACTTGACGCAAGCAACAATGAAATTGGAATCACAAAAACATTTAATAAAATTGGTTTTGGGAGCTCCAATTTCAGTCGATTTCAATGCATTCAGCAACATAAAGCCAGATTTTTCTTGATCTATCTGGACGAGCTTCTAGAATTAATGTAATGCAGTCATGTCTGGTTTTGGTGTCATCATAATTTCAATTTTTTTTTGTATTTATTCAGTAGTCTGTGGGTTTTGTTTTCCCTGCTGTCTGTCTGTCTGCCTGTCTGTCTTTAAGCCCTTTTATTACTTTAGATCAAGAATTGCTTGGTAATTGTTAGGCAACAAATCTCAACATAATTAATTTTCTTGAAAAGATGAGAGTAAGGATTTGTGCATTCATATTAGCAATCATTAACCTGGATTATCTCATTCAGAAAGATATTAGCTAAAGTTTAAGACAAGACTTCTTAGTTCTAAAAATGTTTAGCTTATTATTGGCTCTTCTTTTGGACATGGCCAGTCTTTCTCATTTTTTTGCAAGCCAATGGAAAAGAAACGCTGTGTCTCAGTTGATATATTTCCATGTTACACCTGCTTTCTGGAGCGCATT
>CAEGAF010054991.1:0-12444 GCA_903067075.1 Micropoecilia bifurca | reverse complement strand
GCAGCTTTTCCTCCCACTGTCACATTTTCTTGAAGTCTCAGAAAAATCGCAATCAGGCTATAAAAAAATAGCTCAGCTCTCTCTTCTTCTTTTGTATCAGAAAAACAACTGGCGTTGGGTCGCATGTAACGAAGCACAGCGCGTTGGTGGCGGGGCGCTGCTCCCCCCCGCCACCAGGAGGCGGTACCTGCTACAGAGCCGAGAAGAGCCGGTGGAAACGCGGTCAGTCCGAAACAGAGCCGTGCCGAGCCGAGCCGAGCCGGGCGGGCCGGTGGAAAAGAGGCATTGGTCCCCCACAGTGGTTTGCTCCCCATGTGTGAGAAACCAGGGACGGCTTTCAGCAGGTGTCTCCTATCTTGTTTTGGTATATTGTAACATTATGGAACTGAATACGTTTTTGGAAATTATGAGGTAAACATTTACATAATATCTAAATTCCCAAAGTTCCCATGGCAACCGTTCAGAGGTGCCTAAACGCTTGCTCCCATAAAGCCCCGCCCTTTTCCACACAGCTGCAGTCTTCAACAGAGCTTCTCCACAAGGCTCCTCCAGACTAGCAGCAGCAACTATCAAACACCTGCTGAACACTGTGAGCAGCATAATGAGAAGTATTGTGGTGATGACATTCTAAAGGCAGAATGTCAGAATGTCACCAGGTTCCTGCTCTTTCTGAGCTCCTTCTTAAAGAGACAGTGGTCCAACTTCAAGGTGCCAAATTGTTGCAGCAAATTTAAAGTTTTGATATTTAACAACTGACAGTAACATAGTTACTTTACTGAGATGAAAGATTAACAAAAAAAAACACATAATATACTGTAGCTACTACTATTTAATGTATCACAATGTCTGGATTTATTTTATACTCACTACATGAAACTGGTTCAGTAAGCAGAAGCTTTAGTGCTTGGTCACCCTGACAGAACCATCCTGTCCTCCATGACAGAACCTCACACACTACAGATTGAATCAGCTCCCATTCTTCCTTATTTCCTGGAGAAATGCTGTTTCATTAAGATGCCGTGGATCAGATCTGTCTAAATCCGACATTTAAGCTAAAATTGGATTCGGATGCCAGTTACAGGGAAACAGCAACCAGCAGCTGTCAGCATATGATTAGTAGTTTGCTGTCAGTTCAGAGCAGAGTGAGGCAGTGACCCAGGGAGCCTCCTTACAGGATTTATTCACTTTTTGCAGTATGCTATTGGAATAATAAACCCGGGAACCATTTTCTTTTCACAGTCACCATTTCCAGGTTGTTGCAAAAGTACTTTTACACATTTTTATGACCTTAAGTCAGAAAATTCAATGTATGTTTTTGGGAGTTTGCTTTTTAAAGTTTTTCCACAAATAAAAATGCTAAAAAATGTGATGTGCTCTGTATACATTCCTCTTTTCTCTTTAGTCATTTAGCCTTTAAGAATTAACTACTTGGTTAGTTTCCAGTCATTCCAGCTACTGTGTGAACAAACAAGGTTTTCTTCAACCCAAGCATTGAACATCCTATAATTCAGTCCATCATCTGAGCTGCCAAGATCCAAAGTTAAGGTGAAGAAATAGACCTTCACTTTCCAAGTCTGTTCTTCATGAAGGAATTTCATGTACCTTCTAAAAACAGGTGGGTCAGATATAAATAAAAATAACCAAAAAAGTATCTAAGGCGTAAAACTTAGACCATGAGCCTGAATCCTTCGTCTCCCATGTGAAATATGGCGGCCATCTTGCTGTGGGGACACTGTCCTTATGAAGGGACAAGGTAGATGGTTATAGTTGAAAGGAAGAAAGATGGAGCAAAAACAAGACAGTTCTGGAAAAAGACTACTGTCCAGTTCACATGGCAACGTTTTAAAAAATTGCTGGTTGACCACACAAGACGATAAAAAAAAAAAATCATAGATTTACACCACAGTCCAACCAAAGACAAGACAACACACCAACCGATTTCACTCAACTAATCACCCAAATTCAGAGAGAAAAGGTGATATACAAAGTTGAGCCATGGCAGTTGTTCTGATTCCCGCTGGTGTTTCTGTCACCTCGCTTCCTGGTTGCCACACACAGCAGGAATATCACTTCTGATTATCTTTCCAGCCATCACAACAATGACATGGCCATGTCTTTAAGACATGGAGAAGCAGCCTTCAGCTTCTATTAACCACAAATCTGGAACAAATTTCCAGAAAACTGCTAAATAGCCGAAAAACTAAAAACCCACCTGTAAAGAATTGCTTTAGAGTCATAATAAATGAAACATCGATCAACATATTTGATGCTTATTAATGATTTTGATGATGGCATTCATCAAATTTGAATAGAATATACTTTATTGATCCATAATGGGAAAATGTCACATTTATTACTATTTTTCTCAATAGTTGACTAAACGGTCTGTTTTATGACTTTGTGTTTTGGTGTTTTTATGATCTAAAGCACTTTGAACTGCCTCGGTGCTGAAATGGCTCCATGTTTTGGTTTTCTTAGCCTCTTCAGTTTTCCATGTTTTATTCTAGCTGTCTTGTTTTGATCATTATTAAGTCTGTTTTACTCTCTAGCTCAGCCTTTTTGTTCCAGCCAATATAACTCATATTTTTCCACCTGTGTTCCCTCATTAGTTGTCCTCCTCACTAGTCTCCTAAGCAATTTAAGTTCCTGTTTGGCTTTTGTTCCTTGCTGGGTTCTTATTTGTTATTGGTTGAGTTTGGGTGGTTTATTTTGTTCTTTTTGTTACCGTGGCTGTCGGAGCTTTGGCTCTTCCATGTCTCTGCCTTCATCGTCCATGTCAGCCATAAGTCATCATCTGGGCTTTATCTCACAGTTTTAAGAAACCGTAATCATTCTGTATGTAAAAATCTGATTTAGAAGACATGAATACATAAATCTGGAATTATTTCTCTTACTGTTGTAGAATTTAGCAAATATAAATAATTGTAACTGTCTTAAAAGGAGAAGTTTAGTATGATTTAACTTCATTAAGGTTGTATGTAGACGTCTGGTTTCAACTGTATTTAGCGATTGTTCTCATTAAATACATATTTTTTAACATAATAAAAGGGGTTTAAAAGATATATACGTCCTTCTTAAACATTTTAACCAAAGAATTGGAAGCTAGGTTAGCTAGACGAGCTAAGTTAGCATAACGACACCATTTGCTTTTGAAGTGCGTCTGCTGCTTTCAGAGCCTAACGAACCACTTCCTGATGCCCCACTGAGCTCTTTGTGACTGCAGCTATAAATACTGGTGCAGAGCAGCAGTGATTGAGCTCTGGTGAAGCTGAGGAGCATTTATTAGCTGTACCTGACAGGCGCCCCCCTCCCCAGGGCCGGGCGCAGCAGCACGGTGATGCTGCTCTCTGACTCGCTCAGTGGAGACGGGATGTCTTCATAGTCGAACACAGGGGCTGGAAAACACACACACACACACACACACACACACACACACACACACACACACACACACACACACACACACACACACACACTTTAGAGAGACAGGTCAAAGACATGCACACTACAGAGATATTCCACATGAAACCTCAAAACCTTGTCGATTTTAATCTTTTTAAGATTTTTGCTGAGATATTTTAGGCTTTTTTTTTCAATTGCATATGAAAGGAGCCGGAGCGCGATCTCTATTCATTACTCAAACGGATCCCTTGTGTACCAGTAGGCCTCCCACACGCTGCCATTGTCTGCTGACGGGAAGCAGCAGCCGGCTACACAGAAAACAAGAGGCTTTTAAACATAATTAGGATTTATGTCAAAGTTGCACAACCTCAGCAAAACTCTGGGAGCTCTGAGGTGGAGTTTTCCTGACTTTTTTACAGATTGTGAATTAATTGGAAGTGTGTAGTGAAGTTAAAAGCTGTAGCTATGAGAACAACATACGAGCTCAGGGTGGAATGGAAGAGGTGAATGTTTGTGTAATTCTGCCACCAATAGACACAAAAACAGCTGAAATCTACAGGACCAGTGTGCATGTATGTACACGGTTCACTATAATAAGTATAATATTCCAGCTTTGTATTTTTCATCCCTGCTAACAAAATAGAGCATATCTGCTTTCCTTCTAGTTTCCTTTAGCTCCTTATGGACCTGTTAGGGACGGAACTAATTCATAATATTCTAACAGTTCATACACAACGTTAATGATTTGCAAAGCCAAAAAAGGATTGTCAGGAGATAAAACCGCGTAAATGTTGAATTTAAGGAGTCACTAAATGAGCTAAATTTGTATAGCGGCTAGCTGAGCTACCCATGCTAATGCTAGCAAGTGTGTAAACATGGTTGCTTTTCAAAGACGACAGCTACACAAATCTGCAAAATCTGTATTTTTTTGTTGACCATCTGAATATATCTTCAATAAATATTGTGGGATATGTATTATTGTAGAGCAGCAGAAAAGATCAAAAAGTTCTGAGGTATATTAGCTTTCTTTTGTCAACTCTTTCTTTTTATCAAAGCCAAATATCAAAAACTCTTTTATCCATGTTTAATAAACGCAGACACACTTTCATGAAGTCAGTGTATTTTGTTCCCTTTTCCTAGTTTTTTTGGTTTTTAAATTAATTGCTGGTTCTTCAGCTCTATTTAGTTTTATTCCATATGTATCCTGACAGAAAAATCCCATTTGAGAACCACGTTCGACATGGAAGATCGATGCACTCGAGGTTCACACCATTTTTTACGTGAATGATGTGAGTCGCATGTAAGACAAAAAATGTTTCATGGTAAAAACCCCGTGTGATTCACATCAGAGTTGTGATTTTAAAAAGTGCTAATTAACAACTCCAAAGCTGAAACCACAGAGCGGCTCCAAAATGGTGGGAACAAATCTCATTGCTCAGACTAACAACAAGCAATTATCCACATGATTTAATGCAAATACATCCAGTAATGTCTCAGCCTAAACACATTTAATGGACAGAAATCACCAACTCACATTAAGAGGTGGCATGTTTTCACAGCCGTTCCATACCTGCAGTCTCAGCCTCTAATTTCTGTTGTGTTGTGTTGTGTTGTGTTGTGTTGTGTTGTGTTGTGTTGTGTTGTGTTGTGTTGTGTTGTGTTGTGTTGTGTGGGGCCTTTCAATGGGAGAACAGAAAACAAAGATGTTTTCCCCTCAAACTACCCATCCTGAACATTTGTAGTTAGCTATAATTTGTTTTCTCTCCAATAAAGCGAGTGTGCATCTGAAAGCCGTTTTGGCTGTGCATGAAAGAGGATAATTTGTATAATTTAAAAGTATATGAGGAAATCAATTTTGTTCTTTTTGAAGAAGAAAGAAACAGGTTCTCGCTCTGTCATCTCTGCTGGCAAGAAATGTTGAATGTTTTTTTGTTTCGTTTTCTTGGATGCCGTCTATTACAGAGTGGAATATTAAATCTCAAAAAAGGGCTTCTTGTTTTATGATTGATGAGAATCATCTTTTGGGGTTACACACAGGACATCTATCAGCCTCACTCCAGGCTCACCAGATATGTTGGTAGTGATCTCTGTGAGAGCAGTCTGGCCGAAGCCTTTGGCCGTTCGGGCCCGAACAGAGACCAGGTAGGTGGTTCCGGGGTGCAGACCCGAGAACATGTGGTAGGTTTCATTCCTCAGCTTGGAGACGGTGCGGCGAGGACCGGGAACGTTGATGCCCGGATCAGAGGATTCAATGCTCTGGTAGCTGATCTGCAGACGACAAACAGATGGAAAAAGAAAACAGGAACAAACAAAACTAATGAAAGAATAATCACGCGATACATAAAATGAACATAACACCTCATTTGTTTTTCCAAGCTGATTCTGAAAGAAACTTTCAATATTCTTCATAAAGAATTCATCAGACTGTTTTTCAAATAAATAAAAAACATGTGCTTGGTTAGCCATTAAATGTACTGGAGAGATCATCTCAGGTTAGCCATGAGAAAAAATTTGAGGAAATATTTCAATACTTGCATGAGTACAAATATATGACCAACTTCTTTTACAATGATGGAAAAAATCTGAAAATTATTTTTAGAACTTCCTAGGTTCTTGATGATGGCCCGATTGAGATTTAGTTTGTTCAGCCACAGAAACTAGAGGCATGCAAAGTTTTGGTATTTAGCTGATACAAAGTAAATACAGGGCATGTATCACTGATATTGATGTCAATATCGATATTGATAAAAATGTCAATATTGATATCGATATTTATATCGGTACTTTTTCATTTAAGTTCGACATACAACACATTTTTCGTGGTTTTTTCCTTTGAATTAATTTTGTTCTAACCTAAGACAGAATTTGGACAAAATTTGTAGCCGTCTACAAAATGCTTCATTAACAAAATGATTTGTGTTAATTTTTCCAAAATAAAGTGCCAAAAATTATTATTTGAAAGTAAATCAAAGCTTACTCTTTTCTGAGGTACAGCTGAGAGCCTTCAACACAAAAATTAATTAACATTTCAAGAAGAGTATCTGAAACAAAACTATTGATCCCACTACAGTAGCATTGATCCAACACTAACCCTAATCCTCAGACCTTTTTGTCACTTCCTGTCAGCTGCATCACAACTCCTGAAAGAGAGTCCAGCCTGTAAGACCAGCTTCTCCAGTTAGCCGGCTACCATCCGTCATTAAAACAGGCACCAATTACCTTCTAGACACATTTAGGGACAGTCTGGTCTAACAGTCTCCTCTATCTTGTGCTTAAAGTTGTAACAAATGACTGCAAAGCTCTAGAGGGAGTGTTGGTTCCAGTCGAAGCAGTGATCTCCATGGCAGACGGGATGAAATTTAAAACCTTCTGTGAAACATGTGGGAAATTAACATGGACAGCAGTTTTGTACAGCGGTTTCCTATTTGTAATTTTGTACCTGACCTTTCTGGGTATGAAGAGAAATAATTTTCCACAGAACATTTTGTACATTCATAGTAAATAGGTGTGTTCATATTGACTATACAGATGTTTTGTACCCACTTGGGAGATCATTTTCTAAAATCTACTGTCTTTTGAAAGGAAATGTGGCTGTGTGATGCAGATACCTACATTAATTTATATTTGTGATTTTCTTTTCTAATTATTTTCAAAATTCATTAAAATATGTAAAGTGGACTAATACACTGTGGTCCGCCTACAAATCCAGGTCTGGATTCCACTGAAATGAACACTGGTGTGAATGCCAAATGGACCAGAGTTTGCTCCAGATGCAGGAAACAGACTACAGTGGAGGGCATTCTGGGTAAATACAACCAAAAGAAATTGGCAAATTGTTTTGGTTGAAGTGCAGCTATGGAACAGGACTCTGGTTCTATTTTGTGGTTCTAGCCACTTCTTAGTGGGAGCCACACCTGGACATGACCAGGTGTGGCTGGTCATGTCCAAAGCCTGAACCTTCAGAGAGAGACAAGTTTAACTTTCATGGGAGTGCAAGAGGGGAAAACGTTTGATCTCTAAAAAAGACAATAGACTGAATTTTTAACCTGACTTTTAAAAAGTATGGTGTCTGGTGTGGAGGTGGAGCCTCATGTCCACGGGCTATTTGTCCGTCATAATTCTGGGATTCAGTTCCCAGCTCTAGGTCCTTTGCTACAATGTTTTCTCACTCTCCTATCTCTCCCCATTTCGTGATCTGATGTAAATAGCGACCGTCAGAGTCAGAAAAACCTTTAAAAAAATACAGATTTGAGTCAATCGTTTCCCCAGAGCTAATCCCTGCTCCTTACCATACAGGAACATAATTGAATGTCTTATTTAATCATTTTTTGTAAACATCATGCATGTCTTATTCATCAAATCAAAAGAGATGCAGGATGACTCCTCAAGGATTTTCAGCTGGTGATTTTCACCTGTAAAAATCTGATCACAAGCAGAAGGACAGGAGTTGGGTAGATGTGGTAAACCAGACTGGGAAGGATTCAGATTAGGACCATTATTAAGACGCTCCACAAGAAACCTGACACACTTTTTTCTTTTTTTTTTGGCTATTGTTAACGTAGCTGGTAACACACAGTAGTTAGATATGATGCCAATATTCACAGCTTTAAAGTCTGGGCACCATCAACAACTGCCAAGCTTGGGGGATTTCTGTATGTTTAAAAGATTGATTTAATGTATAGAGAATGAGCTGAACTATTCATCCACTTTGCCGACCTGCAGGGAAAGAGGGAGGTGAGGTGGTGAGCTGGTGTCAGTCCATCACAGTTTTTCTAAAAACTGTTCTGGTTGGGTCCAATCAGCTGCATCCAAGAGGGGGAGACCAGAACCACTTCATGGCCAGACACTAACAAGCAGCTTTTAAACACAATTAAATGAATTATGAGTGTTTATCGAGTTCATTCTGGCATACAGTGAGGATTCACTGCTGGATCGAAACATGACAATATACAGGACGTTTCTATTTCGACTGTCAGTAATTTGTTATTTTTGTGCACACAAAAAATATTTTTATTCACTACATTCAGGGACATCAAGAATATTTAGAAAACATTCTTGATGGATCCCACTGAGGAGCTTTTTTTTCTGAACTCTGCATCAAGCCTAGTCAGCTTGTCAAGTCTTTCAATCACATGAAAGTTCCACTGCCGTCTTTTATTCTGTCGACTCTTTGTGTTATTTGTTCAATCTGAACCTTCCAAGTAAGTGCAGCTCATCTGTGTGTGAACCAGTCACACTATCACTCAGTGTGTGTCTGTGGAACTAATTTCTCTCTCAAATGCCTCTGAGACCGTCATCGATAGTGAGGCTTCATAGCAGAAAGACCAGACTACACTGGTCTCTGGTAGGTCAGAGACTACCAGATAATAATAATAAAAAAACTGAATCTGATTTATCTGCCAAGACAATTAGATATGTTTTTTTCAGCCACTCACAGCATCAAGATGTTAATTATAAATCAGGAATGGAACTTTGTATCCTCTTGTACCCAAGGTTCAATCCTAGGACCCCTACTATTCAATATTTATAAGCTCTCCATGACTCAGGTTATAACTCAGGTTATAAATAATATTAGCTACCATAACTACGTGGATGATACACAGCTTTACATCACGATGTCACCAGGTGACTCTGAACCCATCCAATCACTGAAAAGATGCCGAGAACAGATCAATGTATGGATGTGTCAAATCTTTCTTCAGCTGAACAGAAACAAAACTGAAGTTATTATCTTTGGACCTAAACAGGAACGAACCAGAGTCAATGCGCAGCTTCAGTTATTACAACTAGAAACCAGTGATCAGTTCAAAACCAGGTAGTAGTGATGGACTCTGACCTGAACCTTCAGAGCCACATTAAATCAGTCACAAAGTCGGCCTTCTATCATCTAAAGAACATCTCCAGGATTAGAGGACTGATGTCTCAGCGAGATCTAGAGAAGCTCATCCAGGCGTTTATCTTTAGCCGCATTGATTCCTGCAACAGCGTCTTCACAGGTTTGACTAATAAATCAATCAAACAGCTGCAGCTGATCCAGAAGCTGCTGCTGCTGTTCTCACTAAAACCAGGAAGATGGAGACATAACACCAGTTTTAAAGTCCCTACACTGGATCCCTGTAGCTCAGAGAATAGACTTTAAAATACTGTTGTTGGTTTATAAATCACTGAACGATTTAGCACCACAATACCTTAAAGATCTGTTATTGCTGTACCAACCGTCTAGACGCCTCAGATCTTCTGGTTCTGGTCTGATCTGCATTCCCAAAACCAGAACCAAATGACATCATTCAGCTTCTATGCACCACAAATGTGGAACAAACCTCCAGAAAACTGTAAAACAGCTGAAACACTGAGCGCCTTTAAATCTCAACTTAAAACCATCCTGTTTAGAGTTGCTTATGGCTAAATTAGAATTAGAGTGCAGGTTTTGATGTCTTTAATGTTTCTATCTTTACTTTTCATCTATTTATTAATGTCACATACTGTTTTTATGGTTTTTTCTCTTTTCCTTCTTTAATGATGTAAAGCACCTTGAAATGCCCTGCTGCTGAAACGTGCTATACAAATAAAATGTGATTGATTGTTTCTGGTAGGTCCTTAAATCTGACGCACAAGCGACATCTGCAAACAAAACAAAGACGCTTCTCTTGACCCACTGGGAGCTACAGTTTGCTTCAAGAACTGATCTGATTGGATGCTGGAAAAGGCTATTGTTGTGCTGAAGTTGTGCTAAAAGGTGTTAGCCTGTCAGTGAAGCCTAAAATAGCATCAGCACAAGCTGCAGGCGCTAATGCTAATGTCCAGATTTCTAAAGAAGTGCTGTGAATGATCAGTAATTCTTGAAACACTGAAAAGCTGACTGGATAGAAGAACACTTTGCACCAATGTGATGATGAAGAACCTGAATAATAATAAATAAGAAACAATTATATTTTTTGAGTTCCCATGTCTATTTATTAAAAAATCTAGCAGCAAAAGGGATTTTTTAATTAAAATGTAGCTTATTTTTTTTGATACAGTTTGATTAAAATGCAATTAATCAAAAATTAATTAATTACAGACTCTGCAATTAACAAGTCCTGCCACTAGTATGAATATATAAACTTCAAGGGGAATAAAATAAGGATGAAGGAACAATATGTAGATATATTCGTAGCCATTTTATATTATTAAGAAAGTAAAAAGAATTGTGACAAAATCAATAAATCATATTTTTGATTGTTTTGATCAAAACAAAAAACAAAAATGACCCAACAGCCTGGCTACTCAGGCTGTTAGGTGAAACAGTCTCTGAATAACTGACCTGAAGGAAAAAATCTGAACAGTTTGTGTCCAGCAGGATGTTAGCTTCTTATCCTGGATGCTGGATGATCAACTCTGATTGTCAATAATAACATTTAACCTTGTGGAAGCATCCATCTCAATCAATAAATCAATCAATCAACTTCATTTGTATAGCACATCTCAGCAACAAGCCAGTTCAAAGTGCTTTACATCATAACAACATAAAAATACAAAGTCATAGAGTAGACATTCAACAATTGAAACATTACATTTTACCAAATGTTGTCTTTACACATCAATATGTTGGTCAGTGTTTCATTTATTATGGTTTGAAAGTAACTCTAAACAGGTGGGATTTTAGTCTAGACTTAAAGGAACTCAGTGTTTTTGGCTGTTGTACAATTTTCTAGAAGTTTGTTCTCCTATGTATTTATAGCCTCTGCTTTATTAGTATATTGAAATTTACTGTAAATGTAATGAGATGTGAACGTGGGTTCTGCAACACGTCAAAGAGAAACAAACCTCTTCTCTTACCTCATACTGTGTGATGAGACCGTTGGGCTCCACAGGCTCCTCCCACTTGAGGAAGATCATGTCGTCAAGTGGAGTGAAGGTTAAAGACTCTGGAGCGATGCCCCCAGGAACTAAAGCGAGACAAAATAAACAGTCTCGGCTGAAACAAACTGTCTGAAGTAAATGGAGTGTTGTGTGGGCATGCTAGTGGGTGCAAACATTTTGACAGAGAAAAATAAAGGGGATAGAGGAAAAAAGACACAAGGGCTAGAAAAGATAGAGGAGAGGGAGGGGACAGATGAAAACTGGCCTGACTCGGCCCCAGACATCAGGATATATTGAGGTCCTGACTCCTGATGTTGTGCAATGTCTACATCATGGCCGTCCTTTGTGGAGTGATACTAAATAGATTAATTTGCTGTACAACCTGACACACAAGATCATTTACTCTTTTAATACAATAATAATTATACTACTGACCGGCTAACCTTTTCCCATTTGGTCACATTGCAAGAACAAACTTCCATCTATCTTATATATTTCTGTGATTGGCCTTACAGAGTGGCTCCTAAATGTGGAGTAATATTGAAACACACCTTTCCCTGCAGACTCAGCTACATGTTTGACATTTTTGTGGCTTAGTCTCCACTAGCTTCAAACATGTAGAAATGCAAAGTTTTGCCTTTTTGTTTGTGCGAATTAGTTCAACCTCAATGAGATTGGACTGTGAGTGTTGGTGAAAATCAACATCATCAAATACAACTTTACTTCTTGCCTCAGCTCTTTCTTTACAAGGAAAGACTCTGGTATCAGAGCCCAGTACTGCAGCCAAGTTCCAAATCAGTCCATCCATCTCATCCTTCACAAACAAGACTGTTACGGCCTGTGGCCTGGTGTATGTTGTCTTTCCCCTTTTTGTATATGTGCAGCTTCTAATCAAGTGGACTCCACTTGGAAGTGGATGCAGCCCTGCCTTCCTGTGCTGCTCCGAGGCCTACAGCGATTGGCTCACCAATCATCTGCTCCACCAATCCCAGAAGAGGCCTCCCCTTTAAAAACTAAGGACTACCTGGGAGAAGGCGCGGCTGATCCTTTGTCTGGATAGCTTGCCATTTTGCTGTGTGGTCTAGTTGACTGTTGTAAATTTGTTTTACTAGCTTTGTTAGCGTTTGCTAGATCTTGCTAGCTTGTTGTGTCCCTGTGAGGGACCTTTGAATCTCTGCTAGAGATTTGTAGTTTGGTTTT
>CAEGAF010054974.1:0-21999 GCA_903067075.1 Micropoecilia bifurca | reverse complement strand
CTACCCACCTAATAATCAGGTCGTCTGCAGGTCATCTAGCATCACGTTCTCCACAAACATGCTGTGCGCGAACGGAGACGGGTTTTTAAAGTCCGGGTGGCAACATAACTGTGGCGTCTATTCTATGCGACTTATAATGAGGTGCGCCTTATATATGAACAAAGTTTTAAAATAGGCCGTTCATTGAATGTGCGCCTTATAATCCGGTGCGCCTTATAGTGCGGGAAATACGGTAATTGTATTAAACATTTTAGTTCTCTAAAGTATTCGTTAGGCACACTTAAGTTGGGTTGCTATTATTTTTTTAGTAAATAATTTGAGCTTAAGCCTACCCTCTATAGTTGTTATTTTCCTCATTATCTGTCAAGACTATCTACTTGCATTTTCTTACATTTTGGTAGGATTACATTTTCAAGCTGTTTGAGTTATCATGAACCAGTATAGTATTTTCCTGTAGGCTTCTTGAGTTTTTTTTTTTTTTTTTGGAAACCTGCAATGTTGTGTATTTACTCATCACAAGCTTACAAATCTGTGACATCATCTAGGGTTTCCCAAATTGTTTAAGGGCTTAGTAATCTAATTAATGTATTCACATTAATTCACATGTAACAAAGGAACACAAAATCTCATTATTCTGATATTTAGAAAATTAAGATAACTTAGTTGAGCCTAACAGACCTGAGAAAGTAAAAGTTTAGGTTGATGTAATGTAAATCAATCCTTTTATTTTGTACCTAAATACTTGTTTATAACTTTATATCACCCTACAGAGTTTGGTAGACTCCATCATCAAAATTGTCGTTATGTTGTTATTAGAGGCGTTTACACCTGGATTCAGTTGCTCGGGCAACACAAGGTTTTCCCTCAAACTGTCTTGTCATATGGTAAGACACAGCAGCCCTGACATGTCTGATCTTGATTCAATGCACTTTGCCAAGAAGGCTGACTAGGTCACTTGGAAATGCAGCTCTTCCTTTTAAGGCGTATTCTAATCTTTCATTTCATTTCTATCACTAAAAATGATCTGTATGTTTGTGAATCTGCATGACATTGTCTTTCTATACATTCTCTGTAAATTACCTCATTAGCCTCATCTGCCTTTTTTACCTTTCACCGCATGACAGGTCTCTGCAGTCTGACAAATATATTAGTCAGGAATGTTTTCTTCACCGGATCAGGGGGTTTTTCAGGCCCTGGAGGGAGGGAGGAGGAGATTGTGGTGCACAAAAACAAAAAAGGAGCGAGGGAAGGGCACAACTGAACAGATGATGTGATCTAGGCTTGTTTGAGTGTGCGAGTGCCCCTGGTTTTAATCAGCTGGTGTTACTTTCAAATTGCCCCCTTAGCATGTCATTATATTTGTGTGTGTGTGAAGGTGTAAATGTGTGACAGGGGAGAGCAGAAAGACTGAGCAGAGAGGAGTGACTGCTCCATAGATTGAATTTGTCATTGACTTAAGATGTTTTGACCTTGTTTCAGCTGCTTCTTACAAATTTAATTTGAATGTGAGGGTAAAATTGCTTCATCCCTAATGTTTCATGTATCTACGGACTTTCTAGTTGAAATGTCTTTCTTTTTTTTCTTTTACGTCTCAGCACTGAGACAATCATTTGATTAATTTTGCAGAACACATTTCTTTTCCCTCTTTCAATTGTCTGCTTTAATTTTTGACCTTAGTTCTAATAAGTGAATTTCCTCCTCAGGAATGATGGACGATGCCATAATTGGTCTTTTTCTCTTTTCTTTTTAAACTGACAGATGATACAAAAAGACATGGAAGTGGATTTACTCTATTATTTCTTAATTTTTCCCACTTCCTTTCCTCTTTCCACCATGTCATACAACCTCAAGTGTCTCCTGGCCCCATTTTCCCAATTAGCTTCTACAATTAGGGTAACAATGTAGTACAGGAGAACTGGGATGACAAATTTAGCAACAATGACAGGAAATGAAGACTGATTGCCTCCTTGTCCTTTCTCTACTGCATGGCATGTGAAAACGCATCGTAATTTTGTCTCTTATATAATACTTTTTAATCTGTGAGCCATTGTGTAATTGTATGATCAGGCTTGTCCTGTAGTTGCATTAATTAGTGCTTTTGTGTTCCCTGGTTGTGGATCAGGAAGCCTGTTTGCAGTTTGCACAAGAAAGGCAGCTAGGCTTGTGTCAGCTACCTTTGACCTCTTCAGTGGGAGAGAGTGCTGTAATGATGGCTCACTGGGACTTGCATTTTTATGTAATCCTCCCACCCATTTAAAACAGCATCATTCCATTATATAGTTTTTTTTATTAATGCAGGTGCTTAAATAAATGTGTATTTCTGTTGCACACACACTGTTTTGTCTCTTCCTACTTATTGAGTTTGTTTGAAAAAGAAAAAAAATCCTATCAAGTTTTTTTAAGGGATGCCTTTTTCTTTTTGTGATCAGTTTTACTATTTCTACAACCACATTTAACCACTGAGTTGGAGTTTTCCGATTGTTTCAGAATATGATGCATAAATCCCCAATAGATGAGTGAGAACATGTGTTGCTCAAATGCAAGTTGTTTCATGGTTATCTTTGCAATCAACACTGACATTTTGTAATTACAATTGGTACATTACAAATGTTTGGATTTCTAACTTCTTACCAAAGTAAAAGATGACTTGACATCATCTAATACTTTGTGATCAAGAGTGGAAGTGTGCCCGCATGATAAAAAAACATGCAAATCCTGCAATGATGATATAACTTGCAATAAATAAATAACTTTACTGTCTCAATGTTATGCTTTTGTTTGAAAAGTAGACCCCAGGCAGGAATTTATTAAAATACTGAGCAAAAACATGAACGCATTACTTCTATCTGAACCACATTGTTTTAATGACTGTATTTTATAAGGCGACAATTACCAAAAATAAAAAAAAAATTGTTGTAGTTCAGATTTTGCCAGATTATCCTCAAACCTTTTTTTTTTTTTCATATTTTGCTGGCGTAGAGAGCCTGGATGCATAGTGTTGGAGTCCTGGCGCTTCTATGGAATATTAATATTACACATATTGATAAAGTGATAATAAATGAGATATACGTTTAGTCCTAACTGAAGGGTTTATTTTATTTTATTTTTTTCCATTTTTTAAATTGAAATACGCCACCTTTTAAAATTCTCTTTGTATTGCTTTCATTAAGAGTTTTGGTATGTGCTTACATTTTTGCAGATTATTTGTTTTTGCAAATTTTGTTTTTAAAAAAATACACAATCTGTTCAAGTTTGATCTAGTTCTTATCCCCTCTAAGGACTGTCAAAAATTTCCCTTTTCACTGGTTTCACAAACATAGCAAAAACAGGTAACAAATGTTATTTTTCATTGTATACAGTTATCTAGCTCAGATTTTATTAAATCTAAGTTCTTAAGACTTTGAATCACAGATTCTCAAATGCAATTAGGCCACTTAAAGCAAACTCACAATAGCAAAAGACCTCAAAACAAAACAGAAAAAACATGATGTGAAACAGTAAAAGTGCAGAAATGGTTGCTCTAATTGTGGCACTGCCTATACAGAAAATATGCTGGTTTTCCTGTTAGGATGTCCCAAACAGGATATGTTTCATCAACATTAAGTCGCCTACCAATGATATTCTAAATGCTTAAGTTTCTGTTTGCCAGTTTTCTTGGCAGCCACAGATGTTTTGTCCCTGTAGGAGTTTCTGCAGAAGAGCTTTTGGTTTCTAAGCATGTCTGATTGATATGTGCAGCTATCGCTTTAAGTGAATCCACATATTGACAACACCAAAATATGTTTTCATTCAGAGCCATTTGCTGAAAGGCTAGACAAACTTTAGCTTCAGCTAAATTTACTTTCTAATATGGTGTGGATTACTGATAGTTTGCCTTGTAGCACATCTCAGAGCTGTTTCTGTTATTATCTTTTGGACAAAATGAAGTCTCCAGCACCCTTCCCCCACATCTTCCCCACTCAGCTCTTCCAGTCAGGCGTCAGCAGCAATTAACTAACAGTTGGTGGAACTGGGAGTCTGCTGAGGTTATCATATAAATTAACAGAAATCCTTACAACGGTTGTAAACAGCATAATGAGAAGCACTGTTATGATGACATGACTAAGGCAGAGTGTCTTTAAGAACAGGAGCTTCTTAAAGAGACAGAAATTAATTTCAAGGTGTCAAATTGTTACGTTAAGATATATACAACATTTTTGTAACTGAAGGTACCATGGTTACTTGATTATTCTTCCAGACTATTTTTTTTTCAGTTCAGTTTCAGTTACTACTTATACATTTCTTTGCCTCTTTTGGTCATCGTCTTCCCCTTTCTGTGAACCAGTTTAATCTGCTTGTGTTGTCCAGACCTTCGATTTGAGCACAATCGGGTCCGGCATAACAGAAGTTACTGTTGGCAGTTTACTGTTAATGAAAGCTGTTGAGTTGTTTAAGTGTGAGTCATTGATATTTATTTTGTAGGTGGGTTATGCAGCACTCAGGCCACCTGAACTGCAGCTCTTTACAGTACAGTGGGCATACAGAGAAACATGTGGTTTGATCAAACTCTTGCCTCTTATTAAAAACAGACACAAAAAACAAAGGAATAAACAAAGTGCTGAAGCTAACTGAGGAAGGAGGATGAGCTTGTGGGGTTGTTTCAGGTTGTCAACGACGACGCATTGCATATTCTTTAGCCATTGTCTGGATTCAAGGCAAGAAGTAGATGATTAAGCTTTCTCCCACAGTATTGATGGTTTGTGTTGGTGCTGTTACTGCTGCAGCACTATTGTGGTTGTCTTTCTGTCCTCTGGTTATTCTTGAGTGTTTGACTAGGGACCAACTAATTGGAAGGAGTCCTGGAGGAGCACAGGAGAAGGAAGGAAAGGAGAGGTAGATGAGAGGTAGAGGAAACTTTTGCGGTGAGAGTCAGGTATTCTCCTTTCTCTGGGATCAAGACCGTCTTCTTTTGCAGTTCAGTTTATCTGCAGTGATGCAGTGTACCACTCCTGCTTTAAATAGGTTTTATTTATTGCTAATTGCAATCACATCAAGAAACGCTGATGAGTCAACACATTAAACACCTCAGAAAAAAAAAGTTGATTCTGCTTCACCAAAGCAACACACTATGCTACATGATACCCAATTTAAGGAGCTGTACTTATTTTCTTTGCAGTTGCATTTTAATTTCATAGTTGAGAGTTCAAGAATAGAAAAATGACAAAGGGTGTGGATACCATTACAGAGCCCTGTACACTTGACTCTCAGACTCTAGCACAGCTTGTATGTCCTTTTGAATAGACATTGAATGGAATAATGCTCTGACATATAACCACAAACATGCATTGCGATTTTAAATTTAATTTCATTTATATGATAACGCAGGCATTATTATCATTGCCATTAAAATACCATTAAATATGTTACAGTTGTAAAATAAAATTACAATTTACCTGTAGATTTTGATGATAGAGATGTGTTAGCTTTTAAACTGCATGACCATTATCAGCCATTTTAAGTGCCAATGATTTTATGTATTTATGGTTCTAAACTTAAAGTGGAAAACCAGTGTGTCTCATGCACTGAGGAAGGCCATCTTTCATACTTTTTATGGAGTTTAAACAATTTAAGGTGTCTCAAAGGCAAACAGGAGTACATGAAGATTAAATTTAAATTTAAAAGGTAAATGCATTAATACCATACATTTATGTCTGTTTCAGCCAGAACACAGTAGAAGCATTGGACTGTAATCTGGTGAATTTGTTTCATACTTTTTAATTGCTTATTTTAATACCTTTACACAATGGTGTCAGACCCTAACAAAAACCTACATTGAAACTCAGCAAAAGAAGGTAACTAGTTAGTGAACAGAATTTCTTATTTTATATACTTGTAAATAATACTAAGAGCCATGGGGAAGTGATGTTTGCAAGTTATTTTGAACAGAATCTTCTTCAGGCATTCCATCAGCACCCTCTGGTATCTAAGCTGTGAGAAATATTTTCAAGTATCAAATTTCCAATTATTTTTGGAAATATCAGGACTATTCCCCTCACTCACTCTTAAGTACATAGTTGTTAGGAAGATTACCCTCACCCACTAAAACCACATTTGCCTGACAGCATGCAGGTGTAGTTATATGAGGAGAGTCTTATTTGACATATGTTAAATTTGAAAAACCCCAATTCTTTGCTTTTAAAAGGAATTTTAAATCCTGAAGAAAAGTTATTTGAAAAGTTTGAGGATTTGAAAGTTTTTGAAACCATAGCATACTTTCAAGTTGGAAATTGCTTTTTAATATGCAGCCTGTAAACATCCAGCTTTTTGTGGTTTAAATGCTTTTATTCTTTGCAAAACTGATTTTTGTGGGCTTGAAGGAAGGAGGCTAGTGAAAGAAACAAGGCGAGTAGAGTGAGGCAAACGTCCTCTGTGCTCTTGACCCTGTTGTAGTGATAAGTGAGGCTTTCATCCTCCAACAATGTGGTGTTTTTCTTTTTTCTTTCAGACCATCATGGAGCAGTTCAACCCCTGCTTACGGAACTTTGTTGCCATGGGGAAGAACTATGAGAAGGCCCTCGCCAGTGAGTCCTTTCTTTTCCTTCATTCATTTTTTTTCTGTGCTTCACTGCAGGTTTAGGCTCTCAGCCAAGACAGCACTAGCATTCTCTCTTCATGTACCTGTACTTCATCTACCTGTCTTCATATTTTTCATGAAAGCTAGATTATCTTTTTCCTCATACACTGTGGCCAGACCTTATAACGAGTTGCACTATGCTCTAACACTTCTTGTATCCTTTAATTTGGAAGGGGAAAAAAGTGCAAAATGCTAAAGAAAGGACAGCTCTCTGTTAGCAGCCAGATTTGTGCCAATAGACTTTCCACAATGGTCTTTTGTCTTTTGATTTGTACTTGGATTGCAGTACTACAAGAGTTTTCCCTCTAAACACCCCTGAACCTTAACACAACCCCAGTCCTCTCGAGTTAAACTGGCCAAAGCATTAGAGATTTTCCTCCATCCCCAGACCAGCATTCCTATTCCCTTACACGTACAATAAATAATCCTGACCGTGATGTGCCATGGGAACAGACTGGTAGGGGTTCGCTGAGCCATTAAAGACCCACTTTGCAGAATTGAATCAACCCAAGGGACTTAGCAGCTCTGGGAGGACACATTTCTATCCATATGGTGCAATCTCTGAAATTATTTAACACTGCCAATGCCAAAAGAGTTTCATTTGTAGACTTTCAAGATCTGAAGGTGGGTGTATTCTACAGCTATTTTTTTTAATTTACAACCCACAAAGTCAACTAATTACATAGTTCTTAACAAGTCTTAAAACACATTAAACTGTGCACAAAAGCATATACTCAAATATATATTCAAGTGACCAGACAAGGATGGCCTGTGTCCTGACTGAAATGTTGTTTACAGTTCTTTAGAGTGAAGGTTTAGTGATGGGTCTTTGAAACAAGCTCTTTTCATACTGTCTGGTAATCCCATCTGCCCATCTGTTGTTTTGGACCCCTCACCACGCTTTTTGCTGGTGCTGTTAATATAGGTCCAAGCTGTGTGTGAAGCTTTTCTTTTAATTGAACACTTGATATTCCACATTCTTCAGGTGTTGAGGCATCAGCGAGGCTGTCTGTTGCTAGGAAATCTGTTTTAACTCTGTGGCATGCAAGTGTATACCACCATAAGCTGTCATGCATTCATACATACGTTCCACAACAAGGCAAGCCCAGGAATTGTGTGGCTTTAAAAAAATAACCTTGTGCAACAAAGGTGGAAGCAGACATGCCGTCCTCTATAGCTGGTCCAGCTAACTGGTACCAACATTAGCATATGTCCATCAGTTTAGAAGACTTCTTCTGTGGTGGAGTGTCTACATCTGTCTGTTAGAATTAGCCTGTCCCTGTCATTCTATTGTTGTAAACGTGTCTTACACCTGACAGCTGTTTCCAGGCTTAGGTCCAATCTGTCAACTGTACTGCTGCTGAATTCACACTCAAAAGCAGCAGTCATTATTTCCCAGAGATTGGAGAAGCCCCTTTGGGCAGCTGGACAGAAACTTGCATCCGCCCTGCACGACCTTTTTGGCAGTACACGGACATTTTCAACAAGGAGATTCAACTGGTTATTGTTCTTTGGAACCTTGCTGGTTCTTTATTGAGTCCCGCCAAAAAAAAAAAATATAAGGACTTTATTTGTGTAAAATCTTGAATTAAAGCTGAGCAGTATTTGCTCAATATATGCTGGAGGCAGATGAGTCAAATGCCCAAGAACAAGGTGACTGCGATGGACTGACCAACAGCTAGTCGGTTACACAACAAATTTCTACCAGCATTGCCACTGTTACAAACTGAAGCAGAAAACACAGAATCAGAATTGAGTGCTCTTGGCTTCCTTCTTGAGCTTTCATCTGGGAATTGCACAAGATCCATCTCAACAAGTTGCAATTGCATGACGGAAAAACAGTGGGATTTACTGCTGACCAAACTACTTACTATGAGCGATACAAGCTAATATTAATATTTTGTAGCTTTTTGCACTTTTAGACACTTCTGAGACATTTTCATTCAAATTTTTTTGTAAATCCTGTGCTTCTATATCATTTGATAAAACACAAATCAGAAGTGGAGATAAATTATTTGAAGAACACATCTGTTTCAAACTCTTATATGGGACACAGGCATATTGAATTTTGAAGCTATATCTGATGAGAAAACTCATCCAAAACCAACTTTGCCATCTATACCTTTCAAAATATTATGCTTTTATCAATTTTGAAATTTCAAAATCTAAAAATCAGGCTCATAATGAGGCTACATTCTTCAATCCATCTTGCAAGGTAGATTTTTTTTTCTTATCTTTTCTGTAGCTTTGTTAGCTATTTTAAATTGCCTTTCAGCATGATATTAGTATTTCTTGATGTAATAATTGTAATATATTTGATAAGCACTGTATTATGGTCCTAGAGTTCTCTCTAACTTTAATCAGTACCAGAGAGGAAAATCATTTTTCATATATAACTCCCTTCAATCTAGCATATTGATTTGAGTGGAGGGCAAACCCCTACATTCAGATCTTCACCATCCTCAGCTGGAATCTTTGTAAGAAACTCTATGTGCTGTAATTCATTCTTCAATCAGTGGTCTCTCCCACAAGTAAGGGTGTCTGCCTGTTCACAAAAGAGATGAAACGAAAAGGAAGACATTAAAATGCCAGGTAACAGCATGTGGTTAACAGTCACTATTGCTGCTTCCTTAATAGAGCTATAATGTTTTCTTAGAGCCATTATTGATTTCTTTGTTACCCATTGCTCTCACATTGAAATGAGCCTCGGTAGGAAAAATGCTTGGCTTGATTTTTGACTCGCAATGATTGATTAATATTTGATTTTTGACTCAGACTAGTCAAATCGATTTACTACAATCTAGCTTTTTTGTTCATCTTTTCAAGATTGACTTCTCAAAATTCACTCAAAATTTAGCAAAAGAGCTCATGCTGTGAGTCTTTTTGACAGACATGTGGATAATCTGTTCATTTACAAATTCATATAGTATATTCAAGTTATTTTGAAACATAATTGCTTAGCTCAGTCTTCAACTGCCAGTTTGTATAGTCCCATTATTTGATCTTGGGAGCTGCTCAGAATTGGGTTTAATCAGAGGTCATATTTCATATATCAACAGTGGAACTGGGTATAGTATGAAATATGAAATTAAGGTTATCTCTAACTTATCAAAATGCCTAACTACCAAGAAAAAGTAAAAAAAAAAATATCTACACAGATATGTGGATACATTCGTGGCTATTGTCCTACTCAGAAACGTAGTAAATCTATTTGTAAAATAAATTAAACCAACTATATATACTACTATATAATGTGAACAGTTGTTTTTTTGGAAACCTTTAAACTAACTGCTGATTTACTCTTTGTGTCTTCAGATGTGACATTCGCTGCAAAAGGCTACTTTGATGCCCTGGTACGAATGGGTGAGCTGGCCAGTGAGAGTCAAGGATCCAAAGATTTGGGTAAGTAACGAAGATCGTTTACATGAACTCAGTTTTTGTTGGCACTTTGTCTTACTCTCTGTGCTAGTCTTGCTTGCATTAGCGTTGCCTCTTTATAAACCTGCATCAATGTATGTTTGCTTTCTGTTTGTGATGGCATTCAAAATAAAATGCCAGTGGAATGAAGGAAGTCTTTCTTTTTTTCTTAACTGGAATTTCTCCAGAATTGTTTCTGTTCTAAACTTGTTTATGCTTTGATTCTCTACCAATCAAAGAGCTAACCAGAAAATAACATTTCTAACAACAATGAGTAAGGTGTGGGTTGAACAAAATTTTATGTTCATAAGTGGAGAACATATGCTTTCGTCTAAGCTAATATTTCATGTAAAACAAAGTAAATTTGTAGTGGGAAATTGCATTGACATAGATGGCTAAAAAGTTTTGGATGGAAATTGCAAGGTCTTTGTCCACTGAGGAAGCTGTCTGCAGAAAAGTGTGGCGTGTTTCCGTATCCATTTTGTAAAAGCAAAATAAAGGATATAGGAAGGGAGCGAGAACCCTGGTGAGTGAGGTCATGTCATCTACTGAAGAGAGAAGTGTTCTGATCTAAAATACTTGGTGTGCCTAATAAATGTAACCAAAATATTTGACCATTTTCACATTGATCATACTGCAACGGCAGACGCGATTCATGTTTCACGTACAGTCATGTTGGTTAGAATAGATTTGTTTCACCTAAATGAAATTGCTTGAAAGTATTTTATCTAACCAGATTATCTTTTTCTATTATATAAGGTGCTTGATCTGAAACTTTTAAGTTTGACAAAAAAGGTAGAAATTGAAGAAACATGTATCGTGGTGAACGCAGTACTTGTTCACAGCATTGTAAAACATGGCTGTTGGATATCTATGTCTATGTTCTAGAAATCGTCTCGACGTTTTAAAAGTAATGCCTTACATTCTCATATGAGTATCTTTCTAGGTGATTAGTGACTCTGTATTGGCTTTCGTTGTCCTCAGCACATAGGAAATCAGCTCACGTTAAAGAGATTCCCTTTGCACCGATTGTTCTTTTAACTGCTTGATCTGCTTAGAGCTAGCTGTTGATTTGACGGGGCCTTTGTTTCAGTGGAGCCGAGTTTCACTTTGGGTTTCTTCCCGCCCAGCCACCAGGGACTGACATGAAAGTGCTTGCAGAATGTTTTATTCAGTGTGTGACCCAATCTCACTCACTTGCAGCATCTGTGAGGATTTCTGTTGTTTCTAATATTTATATGATTTTCAATTATATTTTCTACATTAACTTGGGTTGACTCTTATTCTTCAATGCTCCCTGGTGACTTTTTGAATTAGGCACATTGTGGTGCTGTAGCCTACACAACCTGAGAGAGGGGAAGACAACCTGGTCAGTTGTCCTTGGTAGAGGAAGGGCCCTCCAAATGTTGAAATATGGGCATGGAAATTTTCTTTGATATGCTTTTGAATATAAGGGGCCTGATTTTTCAATTCAAAAGTCTACAGCTAAGTTACTGCGCATGTTAAGCATTCAAATACAAGGGTTTACTTGGTAGCACAGCAACTGTTTATATTAGATTTTGAAGAACATTATTAGCACCGGAAGCAAAACACATTCTTTTAAAACAAACCCTTGTATCTGAATGCATGTTAAGCATTCAGATACAAGGGTTTACTTGGTAACACAGAAGCTGTTTATATTAGATTTTGAAGAACATTATTGGCACCGCAAGTAAAACACATTCTTTTAAAACAAACTTGCACTACATATGATTTACCATACATTTGTTTCAAACTTTGATTAGCTTCACATATTGCATGGAGAAATAAATCTTGGATAATCTTGACCAGGACTCATGGGAGGCTGCCAACTAGCCTGATAGTCAGGATAAGATTTTTATTTTTAGAAACTTAATTCTGTTTCTTGAATGTGTTGAAGATTTATTTTCCTTCTTTAAATATGCAATTCCACTGCACCTATTGTCACATTGTTTTCTGAAAAGTGTGCTTTATTACACCTGTTTCCCAAACGTTTGTGTGCTATAATTGTTCGAAAAGGGCTAAGTGTGAGGCAGCAGCTTGGTTTTTGTTGGACGCTTACTAAATTAGCCACAAGCCATATGTTACACAAATCCATCTAGCAACCCATTACAAAAATCATGGTATTGTTTTCTTTGGGAGAATCGCGTGTCTCATAGACTGCAATTTGGAAAAATAAAATAAAATGGAAGCTCTGAGGTTTGTGGTTTGCCCCTTTTCATCACTTGTACAATACACTGCCTAAAGCCAACAATTCTCTACACAGTCGACTGTGTCCCAGGGGGAAAAGTTGGTATTTTATTTTCCAGTCAGTAGCGTAGGACCTTTTGTAGCCTCCACCCAGAGGTCAGCTGCATCATCATGACCTCCTGTTAGGATAAAGCTCAGTTTCCTGTTTGACTGACAGGAGGGTAAAGAGAGATTCCCAGATTAGAGGAAAATATCAAGATTGGCTCATGACACCACAACCAACAAAACCGACATTTCAGACTTGAGAATGAATTCAAAAGGTACATGTCCTGAAAGAGGATACATTAAGGTTGTTTTAGCTCTCATGTTTTTCTTTACCAAATGAGTATATTCAGGTTTTACAGATGTACTATTAACCTAAATTTAATTCACCTCCATAATTACCCATACTGTGTATGTTTGGCTTCCTCATTCACATCATTATTGCATGACAGATTGCTTAAAGTAAACATCCCTTGCGTCACGTTTATACATGTTCACAAATAAAGCTGCATGTAAAATATTGTACCCTTGTCGCACCTATTTTTAAAAGCTTGTTAATGCCACAGCAGCACGGTAAGAAACAGACCACAAATGGTCCCACCTACACACCTCAGAGTCGCCAGCTGCTTTTCAACTCCTCCTTCACTTCTCATCCATTTCTTTTGTTTACTAGTCATTGACACACATAAAACGAGGACTTGAATTTACCTTGTGAACCAATTTCCTCTGCTGGTTATTCTCAACTCATCGACATCCAAGCCTTACGTGTTCCAACCGGAATCCATCCCGCCGAACTGTAGTCTATGCATGTCATGAATAATGGTTATATTTCTGTGCGTTTTCTGTGCATAAACCATGTGTCATCAACTATTTGTTTGAGTGCTCCTAGAATCCACTTGTACATATCTCAGCCTTAAGAGACAGTCTCTATTTCTCCCACCAGTCCCACTACTCCCACACTCTCCCGCCCACATATCCTCCGCTGGTTGTGCTAATCATCGCCTGTCACTTTGCCACCCACACACTCATGCATGCACATGCATGCTAACACATACAAACACAGTCTCTCTCTCTCTCCCTTTTTTTCTCTCCATTTCCCACTCTATTCCACTGTTTCTCCTGCCCTCCTCTCTTGTATTTTTCTTGTAGAAGATCTGAGCACCAACTCCCTCAGTGACGGTTGTGGCTTTCTGAGCCTTTAAAGGAAATGCTTTTTTTGTTAGGCAGAGCACATTTATGATGGTTTAAACCAGTCACTCTTTATATCTCCATGGGGTTATGAAAAGGGATAGCTATGAACTCCAGCCAAATTCATTTGCAGACATATATTTCTGCTTTAATTTGTAGTCATTGTATATGTCATCACACTAATGACACCTTTATGGTTGTTAAACTATGTTTGCAAAGTTGTTGGCAGCTCTCCCTGGAGCTGGCAAAGCAGGAGGGTCAGAAAAAACAACTAGCCTTTAAATACATATTTTTTTTATTTCTCTTGCTTTATGAAGGGGTAGAATACATTAGTCTCTGAAACATTATTTGACACTTGGTTAGTTTTGGCATTTAGAAATGCACATTATAGCAGAATGTTGGTTTCTAATAAGACTTACTGTTAAGTGTGCCAATTTACAAACATTTTTGCTGAGTGTGTAGTTTTAGAGAAGTTCTATCTTATTTCAGGACTTGTAACAGTATGCAATGTCATAGGTGCCACTAATTAAAGAGTCTTTACTCATATGAGCAACAAAAAACAAGCACTGTAATTTAGAACAGTGCTTGTGATAGCCACACTGTAATACCTTGATTGTACAGAAGTTTTGGAGATTTTAATACTAACTGGACTGGTAAAAGCAAGTGAAAGTACCTATTAGGTTAGGACATTATATTGAAAATGTATTTTCTCTGGTGTTCAACATCACAATCTCAAATGAGTGACGTTCCATACTGTGCATCTCAATGACGCATATGGTTTTGTTTGTTGGTAAGAGCAGCAAAAGCTATATTGCAAGACTTCTTTTTTATGTTTCAAGGACAACTATGCATCCAGCTGCTGCATCAAAGAGTTTTGTTTTAAATGGAAAATATCAGTTTTTAGTGTCACCCTAGCCTTTTCACTATTTGGGGTCAATGTTTGTGATGAAGTAAACATATTCGTTGTAATGTATACTTTGTTTACTGCATGTCATCATCATGACTTTCAACGTGGTTATTCTGCATCCCGTATGTTCCAAATGTTGTGTAGTCTTGGAACTTGAATTTTGTGCTTTACCTGTGGGTATATGAGTAGGCTTGATATATTGATATAACCTTTCAGTTGTGTCCCATAACTGTCAGTTGGAAAGGAGTTGCTAGTTCCTTCAACCTAACATTGGTAGAAGGAGCAATAATTGATCAGTAAGATAACTGTTCACTCTGCAAGAAGCAGTGGTGAGCTCTACTTGTACTTGGATGATGGATTTTTGATGATGGAAGTATAATTTGATCACCCAAACTGGAAATGAGCTTTGCCTCTCAAAGCTAAGCTATACCTGGTTCTAGTGCACCCTTTCCAAACACACTTTTCCTTCCACTCCATTTTCTAACCATGCTTGGATGCAGCACTCTTTGAACTGTCAGCATCTTTTGCAATGACCTTTGTGACTTTCATGCCTTGACAAGCTTGTAAGTGACTGCTTGAAGGTAAGCAGTCACTTACAAGTGACTTCTTTACAATATGCAATTGTGAATTTGCATATTGTAAATTCACAATTTACAATATTGTAAATTGTGTACACACAACATTGGTTGTGTGTATGACACAACCAATGTTGTGTTGGACCTACACATTGGACCTACACAACCGATGTTGTGTAGGCCATAGCATATCTGCATTACAAATATTTTATGTAATAGTGAAATTAAATACTTTGCTAGTGAAATATTTAACTTATAGAATATCATTAAAGCAAATTTAAATGCACCTAAACATTTTTTTGTTCTACTTTTTGAACCTTTCCTTCAACAACAAACTTGTCAGTCTCTTCTCAGAAAACCAAACAAGAATTTAATGTGGATACATGTTCCCTGTTCTCTCTCTCCTCTTATTGTCTCTTTGAACCTCACTAATAACCACATCTCAATAACATATAATATATTCTTCAGCAATAATTTGTGGCTGGGGAAATAATATTTATATGAAACTATTAAAGCAATGAAGTAATTGGCCCCCACCCAATCTTAGAGGTTTAAACACACTTTCAGTTATTATCTAAAGGAATAAAAGAGGGTTACACAAGAAAAGTTGGGCTGCAAATTGATGACGCAGTAATGTATTTCTAGGTTAATGGGTCTGGGATGTTCACATGTATTTTCTGCCAGTGAATTACTGCTGCTTAAAACAAAATTAATAACCTGGAGCAAGGGTTAGTGCTTCCAGATGAAGTGTTGACTCTGACGTGCTGCATTTGAGTGAACACCCTGGAGTGTGCACACCTCAGCTCTCCCTGTCTCTTCTTTCCGTCACTCCATCTTCAGTGTGGCCTACCTCGCTCATCCTCTAGCACCTGTCCCTGTTTAAATGAGAGCAGAGGAGCTCTTTTCTTAGCTCTGCACCACCCTCCCTGGAGTCCCTGCTTTCTCGTGCTCCATTTCTGAGGCACACACTGCATGATGGGAAACTAGTGGCCCCTACACTCTCCAGCCTAACATAGTCACTTTGCCCTTCAGTCTTCATGCTGGAGCATTTTAACTAAAACAGGTGGATCAGCTGGTGTTGCAATATTTAACTTTCTTAGTCAAATAAAATACAATCTGGAAAGTTGACTGTTGAGGCATTCTCAGGTTGCGGCACAGATATAGGTATGTATAAACACTAGAAACAGCTTGCTGTCTGCGGCTGAAAATGACGTAAGTTATAACAGACACAAAACACTATGTTGCTAAGCAACTCGGTGGCTCTTGATTGTTGGCGAGGGAAATAAACCTGAATTTTGCAGCAGATTTTGTCCTTTTTCACTGTTTGCTCAAAGGACGGCATATTAACTCATTTACCTAAAGCTGTACACTATATCCAACCTCACTTATTACATTTGTATTGTGCATTGTACTAGTATTGGAAAGCAATGTTTGAATGTAATGTTTAGTTGTTAATGATCTAAATGAGTATCTGATAGAGCTGCACAACCTTAAGAAAATGCACAATATGAATTGTGAATGATGCAGTGATGATATAACTGGCAATAAATATATATGTAATTTAACAATGTCATCGTCATTCTCCTTAAGGTTTATTGACCCCAGATAGATGGCAATCTAACCCAGGTGGAAAATAAATTCATTACCTTAATTACAACTGTATACTTTTATTAGAAATGTAGAATTTGATTACATAAGCTCGTTTGGCAAATAAATGATATATTTTTGATTAACGCATTTATCAGAGCAATGTATTGCCCTGCTTAGATATTTGTTGATTTATTAAACAACAAGCATCACCAAATGGATATCTAGCATAGGATGCCTGAACATAATTACTTACTTATGATATGTTATGATAAATATTAGCCAATCAGTTCTTTGCAATGCTAATATTATAGTAAATTTAGACAAAATTGTGATTATTCAGCTTTGTATCCATTATCTAAACCCTGAATAATTGACTTATAAAAATGACTCTAAAGCCATAGGCAGAGGTGAGTTCTATCCCTATTTCTCCTAAAGTCTTGTCTCCTGACACCTGGTGGTCAACATACAAAGATTGTACTGTATATGTTGTATGTTATATTACTCGACCTTGAACATGAAACCTAGACCTCCATATTACTACATTTATAACTAATGTCAGCCTGCTGTTCTCATAATGGACGGCAAAGCTGTTTCTATTGTACATATTATTTTACTTGAACTCAAAGTTGAGATGAAAAGTACCTGGGCATTGTTTAAACTGAATATATTTCAGGAACAAATGCCTCAAACATAGATGCTTAAACCAAAAGTGTGTTTTTTTGGAATGTTAAACCTGTTTGGAATGGCTTTCTGTCAGTTTTGCATATTACAAACCAATGCCTTCTATTTATGTTTAAAGTCGCTGAATTATTTGTGAGTGATATGGCTGCATAAAACACTCAGATATTTTCAGTGAGGGAGCCCAGTTTCTATATTCCCTCAGCTCCTCTCTGAATCTAAACATATCAACATGACTGCACTGTTTTATTTATTAGCTGCAGTCAGCTGCAAGGAACTGCATAGTTATAGCTCTGGAGATGATATGCACACTTAAAATGTGAGAGAAATAAATTGACTTTGGTTTTATATTATACTTTGGAGATGTTACTTGGAACTCCCTATTGTTTCTTATTACTACACATCAATTTCTTTCAGCAAACACAGCATTTGTAAAAACATGTTGGGCAGTCAGACATTATTGACATAAATTAATATTGTCTGACAAATAAAATAAACCTTCCTTTACACCAATTGGCATGCCATAATCTTGAATATGAAAACTGACTTCTGGTAGGATAAACTTTACTAATTAAAATATGGGAGGTTGCACTTTTAAATTGAAGCTTTCATATTTATAAAGTAACGGTTTTTTCAACTTGTTTGTGCTTTTGCCACATTAGTTTTGGTTTCTTTCAGATTGGGCAGCAAAACTAGCACATCCAAAAATGTACTGCAATAACACAGTCATCAAGAATTTACTCAAAAATTCACACCATCCATTCATAAATGAGTCTAAACAGTTTAGTTGCATTTTTACATCAAATATCTACTTCCTTTGGGTTGTGGAAGGGATTTTATTTCTGTTTGAACATGTGCTGTTTAGGAAAAGCACAGGTACAAACAACACCTCAACCAAGTTGCCCACATGTGCTGCATTCACCATAACCATTGTGTTAATGCATTCTGGTGTTATTCATTTATTTATTGCCTAAGAAGATGACTTAAAAGAAGTCAGTTAGGTTAAAATACAAAGGTTACCTATTACCATGTCTTAAATGTTATTTGAAGACTACATCACTGCTTTCCCCAGTATTTTAAATTACATTCAAAAACTGGAAACTTCTCAACCCTCTCATTTAGTATCTAAGACAAATAAATGATTAACAGAGTCTGCATCCTGAACATGAAATCCACTTGCGTCACCAAAACGGAGACTTTTGTTTTACAAGGACAAAAGCTTCAACTCTCTCTGGGCTTGAGTCATTAGCACATGTAATGACGAAGGAAAGCTGGCTAGTCGTAAGCAAATTATTGTGGTACATCTTTTCAGCAATCGTAGTGTATGCAAATGACTGATTGTCATGCTAAAATTGTAAACAGTTGGTATGGATTCTTGATATAACTCAGCAGTATCTGCCACATAAAAAGAGCATCATCCATATGTTTATTTATTTATTTAAAAGTTTTTCTTCATTTAAATGTTTTGTGAAAGATAAATGTTGAATGCTTGCATAACATCTCCAGTATTAAAAATAATTTGAATGTAAATTGTTAGATTTTAACATTTGAAATGCAAATTAAAAATCATCACAAAACTTAATATGAATTTCTATTCTGACCTCTTTTGTAAGAGGTCAGAATTTTCACCCTCTAATCCCAAATTGTTTAAATGTGCTGCACATTTCCTCAGATCTTCTCAGAATTAGTGACTTGTAACTGCACTATGGCCTACTTCTGTTTGGCATCTGCACAGATGTTGCTCAACCTTCATTGTGGCCTGAATGCATGACACCATTGCTAGTTTAAAAAAAATAGCAACAGCTGTGGTAGCAGAGCTTCCAATTTTAGCAATGTGTCATTTAAATATCAGTAGTTTTCTCCTATGAGAGGAGAGTGAGGAAAGGGTTCAAACAGAATTTAGCTTCCAGGCTATGAAAGTGGATCTGCTTGTGTTTATGTGAAGAAGAAATAATATACTCTCAATGCCCCTCACAACTAAATGAACTACACTTAGATGATGTAATGTCACAGAAAGTATAGTCACACTCGCATGCCCACCTGGAGTCTCAGCTATTACCTTCGTCTCACACGTTTTCTTGCATCCCCATTATACTTGCCCACTTGTTTGTTTCCCCTAGGAGTTGGAATGCGAGGAAAGCAGGTATTAACATCCCCGTTAAGCCACGCATACTGTGCACGCAGGCATGCACAGTGCCGAAGACAGACTCAGCATGTGGGGGTACACACACCATTCTTCTCCATCAGAAGCGTGGTGTGTATTATGTAACGAGAGCCGATAGTAAGGGTGGAGCTTTCTAAACGGGGTTTTGTAGCAAAATTTTCAAGCGCTGCTCCTCATTTTATGGCTTCTCCCATGGCAACAACCCTAGTATTATCCTGCTTCCATGACAACCCCTGGTGAATCTGGTTTGACCTTCTCTAGTGATTCAGTGTCTCTCCATCCACCTCCATTCTTCTCTCTGATTCTCCCTGTTCAGCATTGCAAACATCCACTTTTTTTTCTACTCAATAGCCCACATTCTGTTACACTCTGTCTTTTTTTTTTTTTCGCTCCACCTGTGTGGGTGTAACATCGCTGCTGTTACACAAGCAGTCAATAAATACATCCACAGTACACAAGCTGATGTCACACTTCAGGGTAGAGTCTGTCCATATGCACACAAATCCTGCAGGCATGCGTCCCTACCTGACTCAGTGTTTTAAGCTAGCAGGCATGTGGCTGCTTGTTGCATAGCTGCAGGTGCAGATCAGCCTGAGCTCACCTTCAAACAAAGAAACTATTGTTTTCCGTCAGCCATGGAAACAGGCAAGGGTTCAAGCAAGCTCGGAAATATTAATAGAGCAATGGCTCAGGTTTATTTTGCGTTATCGTTGTGGTTATCAAACTAACAGGATACATTGACATGTTTTGTAAAGTTCAAACTAACAGCTCTTACATTGAGTCTTGTGGGTTATGTCTTATTTGCCAGAACATTTTGTTGGAACGACATTAAAGTGGCACGTCGCATTTAAATTCTCCTCATTTTTCCTCAGTGCAATTTACTGATTGGAGTATCAGATGCTGAAATTGACTTGTTGGTTGCAGCGTAATTTTCCTGTTGTTGTGTGGTCTGATATTAAAATTGCCATGACAACCATTTGCATTGCCAGAATGTGATATTCTGCATCTTTTCTCTGTGTTCAGTCTGTAGTGATGAAACCAGAGAAGACAAATACAGATGCAGTCACTCTTCAGCCTTCTGGCTTCCTTTTAATATCCTGTCCTGCTGCATTTTTAGGTGACATATGCATCTTTGTGCTTTTGTTTTGCAGTCCAGTGATGATGCTCATTAGTTAATTGATCCAGGTAGTTGAAGCCAACAGAATGGCAGAGTTTCTAAGCTCACAGGGCTCTGATCAGGGAAGTGTAAGCTGCTTAGAAGGCCTGCTGGGAAATGACTGGATGCCTTAGCCTCTTTCTTTGCTTCTGTGAGGCAGAAGATCAGCTGACAGGTTGTAGCATGGGCAGAAATGTTTATCCGTGTTTGGCTACAGGGAGATGAGACTATTGGGGACAGTCACTGAATCCCTTAGTTTTATCAAGTAAAGTAGGTACAGTAAAAATGCTTAAATTCTCAGAAAATAATTACATGCTTTTAGTTGTAATACATGTCATCAGAATGAATAAAGATGGTCTTTGTGTAGCACCTGCCTAATAGCTGCTGGGCTGTGTGGTGTCATGTTGGCCTTGAGAAAACTTCTCCATTTTCAAAGAATAATTTGAAAACATTCAAAAATGGCACAATGCAATTTATGTTTGTTAATGTAAAATGATTATAAATGCATTGATCAGGTTTTTTCCATTTGTCTTTGGAATCCGACCTTGAATCCAAATGACTGATTCCAACTCCCTGCTGTGCTCTCTCTAAACACTACAAGGCATAAAACAGGGAATTAAACGGCTGATTCTCCTCTCTAAGTAGTTGTGATTCTAATAGAAAATGAAGTTATAAAATCAGCACCCACGCAATAAAGAACATGCACCAGATAATCAGTCTTTTTTTAAAGTGATAAAAAGCATATTAGGCACTATGCTATGTATTGGTAGATGAACGAACCATGGCTGACTTTGATCTTTGGCTGGCTGATTGCATTTCTAATACAAATACATATATAAGGCATTGTGACTAAGTTAACAGTGACTATTTCATAACTTAGGATATCTGTCCCAGTAGCTGACCTCAGGTGCATCTGTAAAATAACAACAGTATTAACAATATCAGTTGTAATACGTGCCTAGATTTTTTTCTTTCCTCCTGTTCTCATCAGTGCTTCCATCAGTTTTTGACTCTCTGCATGTGGGGCATGTGTCGGATATGAGCCCCTTCTGAAACAAGCTGCTGTCCAAATGACTTAACATTACATAAGAAGACAAAATGCAAGTTCATACCACTTGGAATATTTTAGCCAATAATTATTCCACTCCAGACAATCCTTTGTGATATGATTATTGCGCACACACAGATATTGCAATGATGATACATTTGTGATTTAACGTGTGTCTCTAATTACCTAATTGTTGGGTATTTTCTTAAACCTACAATAAAAAAGAGAACCACAGACAACGTACATGAGTGTTTAACCAAACTTCTGCAGAAGGAGAAGACACAGTGAACTGCTCCTCCAAGCCGCTCACCATGTGTTCTGTCCCCTTCAGTTTGTTTGTCTCTTTTATTAGCAGGCAAGATAAGGTGTGAACAGGAATGAGGGGGGTGAACCCCACATCCTATCTTCACAGT
>CAEGAF010054973.1:0-36169 GCA_903067075.1 Micropoecilia bifurca | reverse complement strand
GTAACGCGACACTTTGTAGAAATGTAGTGAAGTAGAAAGTACAGATACTTACTGTAAAATGTAGTGGAGTAAAAGTATAAAGTACACATTATTAAATCTACTTAAGTAAAGTACAGATACACGAAAATTGTACTTAAGTACAGTAATGAAGTACTTGTACTTCGTTACTTCCCACCACTGCTCACAGAGCTTTTAATTGGCCCCTGTGGGACTGACTGCTGCTCTTGCTGTCGCCGCTCCTGCTCCATCCTGCACACGAACACATAAAAACAGCTTTCCTAAGCATTTCTGGTGTTGCCCACTTTTGTAAGAATCCAGAGACAATTGTGTGCAACAGGTATATAAATGTAAAACCCTTAAGCAAAGGTTTGAATGCTATCAAGTTTGATGGATATGCATGAGGGTTATTGCGTTGTCATTTAAAACACATAAAATAAATCCGTATCTTTACCTTTCTCTCCGGGCTTTAATCCTTTCTTCATCATATCTAAAACAAGTAGAGCGCAGTTACAGCCTTTGAATCTAAGAACAGGATTAAGCCTATTAAACCTATTATTTAAACAGATCGGCGGGGAGTTTCTTTCATGTACATTTACATGAATCTTTGTTTTACAGCTGTAGTAACTGCTGTTCGTTTTCCTTCAGCGCCATCTAGTGGTCAAATGTACTTACTGCATCACACACTCGGGAACATGGACGTGCTCCATGGGAACAATCTCTGCAAGTTCATCCAAACTGTGGACGTACTGGATCTTATTCATGAACTTCACACTGCAGAAAGGGACGGAGGGAAACAGAAGAGTTACAGCAAATAGCAGCCATGTGACACATTACTTACCACTTGTGTTTTTGTATTGGATCACTTTTATTTATCCTGATAGTCCCCAACTTGGTTTTAATTTGGTCTCGCTTCAGTAGAGGACCTGAACTAAATCAGAATTAAAGCTTTATTTAGTTTCAGCATCTACATTAAAGTCAGTGTGTGAATTTGTAGACCAGTTAATGCTAATTTGTTCAACATAAACAAGATGGAGAACAAGCATTTGATAATCTATAGTTCAAAATCAATACTTAAAATGGTCAAAATTCGGTTTGAGGTTTATTAAATTACTTTCTAGTTTTGAAATGCTGAGTGGAAAAGAAGAAACTCGCCCAGAGCAGCATGTGCTAGACTTGCCAGCAGTGTGCAGTAGGTATAGAGAAGAGCATCAATGCATTAGATACAGGATGAGGTGTGGCAACACGTGTGAGCCACAGATACAGGAAGATGTCCTATCTACAGAGCAGCCTGAAGATTGCAAGCTTCCAAACAGATAATACTGAGTGCTTAAAGTTGCAGGGTGAAAAATGAAACCACCTGCAAAGGGGGTCACTGCAGGATTTTCTAAACCTCAAATAAACCTTCAATTGAACACTGATGATACAAATAAGCCCATTGTTGTCTTTCAGGATGGAGGCATTGGCTTGCTGCTGTTACCTGATGAAAGGCCTGGATATCGCCAGAACTGTGCGTATAAACCACGTAGGATGAGCGATGACCAGAGACTTAAGGTTCTTCCTCAACCTGCCATTGTAAAAATTAAAACAGAGTGAATTAAAGGCCGTGTTTTCCAGATACAAGTGAACATTCAACCGAAATTAGCAGACATAGAAGACACTGAACACTAATAGCTGGTTTCCCAACTCCTTCCTGTTCTAAATGCAGCTGTGAGTCACCTTCAGTTTACTGATGGACAACATGACAGCTTCTATTGCTGTCTCTGTCAAATGTGTCAATGTGTCAGCATCACACATTTCTCTCTGACCTTGGAGAAAAATATTTGTTGGTTTTAAAGAGCAGAGCGTCTCTAATGCAGCTTTCGGAATAAGAATTAAAAGTCGCTACTGAATGTTATTCCTCTTACTATATTTCTCATTTGCTGACCTTCTGTCAATCATTTGGTAGCATTTTTTCAGCCAGCTGATTCCAGGCATCTTACTCCGAGGGGTGGCTCCATTCATGTAAATGATCAAGTAGTCTTCGGCCACCAGCATCTCAAGACTGCTGACCACATATCTGCAGGTGGAAAGGGTGAGAATTTACTTTATGGTTATAAGTTTACAATATATATAAAAAAAATCTGATCTGATCTAACGAACAGACGTACAGAAAGAGGTTTTCCATGATGTAGTGGTAGTCTGGACAGCTGCTGTCAGGCAGGTAACAAGCAGAGAACACAATGATGGCATTCAGGCCTTCTCCATAATAACCTGATGAGCGAAGCAAAGGATAATCCTTCTGAGTTAATATCTTTAAATCAAATGTCCAAACATTGTCCAGCTGACACAGACCTCCGTGTGTGATGACCCGGAGGTACGGTTTGATGATCTGCATATCAATGCGGTGCTCCTGCTCTCCGATAATCACAGTTCTCCACAGTCGCCCGTTGTTTGCGTTCCCGTCCTCAGCCGGCGCTGCGGAGCCTCCACCCGGACCCGCCTTGGCTGAAGCCACCGGCGTGTCATCTGGACAGGAGACAGTCTGGGGTTTGAGTGAATTGCTTTGGCAAAAGTAGAAATATGAAGCATTATGTCCCTTTTATTTGGCTTTTTGGATACCAGCCAATTTAGGATGACCTGGCTAACTCAATTGCTGATGACAGATTTTGCCATGGACATAAAATTAGATTAAAATCATAGAGATAAAATATGAAAAGTACAAATAGATGGACTCAAAATAAAATCTGCTTAGCTGCCTTGTGCTTGCGCAAGTCATCAGAAGAATGTGTACATGGAAGGTAATTTTTAGCAGGGTAGTTATTGATTAAATTATTTTATTAAAACTGACTATAACATGTTCTCTAGCTGAGCTTTTGGTGAAAGGTGTGGGTAGCGGCTTTAAATTTGTTGCTACGTTTTATTTTTGTCATTAGCATATCAATTTTTTACAAAGATTAAGATGCTTTTTCTTAATCATCTCTAAGTCCAGATTGGTAGATCCAAGGTTTTTGATCAAAACGTCAGCTGATAGAACAAAATGCCTTTCATTTGTTCACTTTGAAATGATTTAGTTTTTAGAGAAACTGGTTGCAAAACACATCTCACAATAAGGAAATACTTTTCTGAAAAGATGTAGCTTTATTTTCTAAATCATTGACCTTTCTGTGCATATACAAATTTACTACCTACCTTCCCACTCAAGGTCATTGCCGTTGGTTATGAATTCCAGTGAATCTGTTTCATCTGGTGTGTCAATGTCATCCACATTGATGTCCAGGTCATCTGGGGTGTCCAGGAAATCATCTGACAGCAAAGAGCCTTCACTTTGATCCAAGGACAGATTCATCTCAGGGGCCACCAGGGTGCGGCGTTTGCGGTGAGACGAACCCACGCCACTGCCTCCTCCAGGTGGGCTCATGTGTAAGGAATTAGGAGGAGCTTCAGCAAAAAATTAAAAAGAAAGACTCCTTTTATGACAGATTCAAGCAGCATTACGTCAATACTAGCCAGTGATAGTTCTGTACTTACAGACTCTGTTGTCTGTGAGTCCACAGGAGGGGTCCATATCTCCGTACTCAGGGAGAGGCCTGGAGGGAAGACAGGCCTTTAAGTTTGGCACACCAGTCTTAAAACACAGACTCATTATGACAGGAACTGTTATGCTTATAGTGATGTTTAATGAACTAGTCAAAGTGGGGATTTTGCCACTAATCTGGGACAAGAGGAGTAAGCAGACGGGCAAAAATGCTAATTAAAGTCTTGCTTTGGAGACTAGAAGATTACAGAGCTGCCATGGATTTCAGAGGACAAAATAGGGGGAGTAGAGGTAAAGAAGATAAGAAAGGGAAGATGGAAAAATAACATTTTTGCATACAAATACACAGCATATTCATCATATTTTTATTTGCAAATACTTTTGAAAACCACTTGTATTCCTCCTTCATCTTCACAATTATGTACTACATTGTGTTGGTCAGTTATTTCAGATCTCAATAAAATAACAATTAGGCTTTATGATTATAACATGACAACACATGAAAAAGTTTCGTTTTGCAACGGGCAGCATAAAGATGTGTTTTTATGATACCAGCAGGGCTGTTCTACACATTTGATTCTAGTACACTATTATAAAAAAAAAACAGCTCTTAAGTACATTGTGTGACTGCATATGGTTCCCAAAAGCCCGAAACACACAGACTGCAGTTCAGAGAAGCAGGCTCGAGTCTGACTCCATAATCCCTGAGGACTCATGCAGCGATTACTGGTGCAATGCCTCCTTTGTCCAAAATAAAGCTTTTCTGCAAAAATGAGGGCTCACTGCAGGATACTTGATCATTTTTAACTAAAGGAACAATCTTCTCTTTTCTTCATCTTTGCCTCATCACCAGTCTATGAACTCAAATAACAAATGAAGCTTACCTGCAGGAGAGAGAACGATGCAGATTTTGTCAGAACCGATTCAGTTAAGCTTTTTGACCTCACACACATCTATATTAGGTTTGCTTGCTCATTCCCCTTCCGACCAGCTTGTGGGGGGGAAAAAACATTAAAGCAGAGCATCTATCTGTGCTATCTAACTGCTTTCACTGCCCGTGTCTTTGGCCAAAAGCTGCAACCATTTTCCTAGGGTGGTGTTGTTGATCATTCACTGCTGATGCATCGCATGACGTAGGCTCAAACCATTTACGGACGGAGCTGCACCTGCTCCCCTGCTTCCTGCCTTCCTATTTGATGAGGGATAAGGAAGGAGGGAGGAGAAGGAGGGAGCTCAAGATTGATTTCCACCACAGAAACACTGCTACTTCATTCTCTCCCAATAAGCTCTGCATTCCAGCCTGCACACATCGACTAGCCATTTCTTTTCCTATGCTATTGTAGCAGACAGGAAATTACAAAAGACTATTTGCTGTTGGATCATTTATGTCTTCAGGATATAACTATATATCTTTGTTTTATACGTTCCTTTGTAACACCCCATAAAGAAAAATCTTCCTTCAATATTTTATACTCATATCTCCTTATTTCCCTTGAAATAATTTCCGCCACCTTTCTCCCTTACTATTTATCTACTGTAAGACAGATTTGTAGAGTGCAAGACCAATAGATTCTCACAGCTATTGAGCAGTTCTTCTCCACAGCTCCTCCAGAGTTACCAAGGGACTCTTGGTAGCTTGTCTCATTCAAGTTCTCCATGCCCAGCTTTTTAGTTCAAATGGCACTTTGTCTCGGTAAGGTTGCAGTTTTGTCATACTTGTTCCATTTTATGGATGTTTTGGAAGATGTTCAAAGCTTCAAATATTGCTTAATATGCTAATTGATTCACTGTAGTCTAAAGTTTTATTTCTAAACTCTCTGGTGTATTTATGATGCTGTCTGTTTGCTAATGTTCTCCAACAAACCTGTAGAGCCTTCACAGAGCAGCAGCATTCATGCTGAGGTTAAATTACCTGTAGACTCAATTTATGAGTTGAATAACTTGGCAAGCCATTTAATTATTTTATATAGCTGTATCAGGAAAGAGGGGTTTAAATACAAATGCATGCCACTCTTTTCAAATTTGTATTTGAAAAAAAAAAGGTTTTTACCTCAAAACTGAGTTGCATTGCTTTGCTTCATAAAATGGCAATAAAATACACTGAAGTTTGTAGTTTCAGCATGTGAAAATATGAAGCAGTTAGAGGGATTTGAACCCCATTTCAAGTCCAGTTATGATCACAGAACATACTGGACACAGCTCATCTACACAAGCAAAGTAATTTTTTTTTTAAAAAAAGAGTATGTTTGCAAAAAATTACGATAGATCTTTACATATTGTTCAGACACGTTCATCTTGAAATAAAAATATTGTTACAATGTCAATCTTTGTGCATATTTCTCACGTCAGTAAAAGTTTTATGAAATAATACTAAATACAAGGATCTGACCTGGGGAAGTCTTCATCCTGCCACTCGTCTTTTACTTCCATGTGCTCCATTCGTAGAGTTGCTTCTGTTGTGCCCATCCCTCAGCGGGAAGAACACGGATCTGGACAAGTGTAGGAAAACGTCTATTAATCAACATTTATGTGTTTCATGTTAAGATAAAACTTACTGCAAGGTTAGAGAAACATCTTGCCCTAAACACTGCCCTAAAGGAGGAATGTTTGATTAAATAATGAACTCTCTTTCACTACATTTAAAGGCTGAAACCATTATGGATCACATGGTTTTTCAAACCCCTGCCCACAAAAGCGCATGTGAGACCCATGTGACAGACTGGGAAAGAGCCCGTTTTCTGGACTAGGCTCCCCTCAAAGTCAAAGATTACAGACAAACTTCCTTCAATGTGCAATTTAAGAAGCCAGTGTGCAGCACCATGTTCTGGCTTAATCCTCCCTCTTTGCTCCGTAATCCTTCCACACTCCTACCTTTTGATCTCCATCAACACTGGAGGCTTTATTCTACAGAAATAACATTCATTCACCCGTCCACTAAAGACTGAAAATATGTGACATTCTGATGAAATATGAGAGGAAATACAGAGCTTAATAACTGACTGCACAATAGGTGGTGACAACAATAGGTCTTCTACTGCTTTGAATTTACTAGATCCAACAATGATGTCAAGAAATATGAAAGTGACACACCAGACTTCTATGTAAAATCAGTCTGTATAGCTGGTGGAAGTTTTCTACCCTTGTGTAAAAGGATTTTGGGAAAATGTTACAACAATTAAACACAGAGAAATATTGCCGCAGACTGGAATGAAAAATCAAATGCTTCCGAATATGTGTCAAAATCCATCAAAAGTGGCTCATCCGCTGTAGTGTTTACTAATACCCGCTTCATTCTTGCATCTCTTGTCATCTCTTCAACACAGTTATAAAAAAGCTGAATTAGTTATTTTATTTCCTTTTGTTGTGGTGTTTAGTGAAATCCTACAATAAATGGACACTTTATTTTCCGCAATTTCTTTATAGTCAGTTTTTTTAATGGATTGATTACTGGATAGATTTTTAAGCACCGCTCACTAGTAACGATTTAATGTTTTTTTCTGGTTGCACTGGAGCCAAATAACATCATGCTCTCTTGATATTAAATCCGTTATTTCTGAGGAGTTTCTGCAGTTTGGCAGATCATTTCAAAATCCTCAATTAAGGTAATTTGGAACAGAGAGCCTGAGTGTAGTGAAGGTTTGCAAAGACATAAAGCACAAGTAGGAGCTGTACTATAAACTGACCAGAGCAGATGAATTCATTCCCCTCAATGTTAGTCAAGGAAACTGCAACACACAGGATTCAATCAAGGTATGCTATGGCTACAAGAGAGGTCAACATCCCTTTAGATGCATAAAAAACAACACCTGTATGTATTAGAAAAGACATAATGAAGACATTTCTCAAAAATATTCAACCAGTAAAGTTGGATATTGCATTTTTAATATGAATGCGATCACGGTGTTTTTGGCACCAATACTTGTGAATAAAGGTAATCTGGATCATCACAGATCTTTGGTCATGAAGAATGAAGCAAAAATTATAGGATGCACCATTAAATCATATTTGGAAGTAACATAGACAAATTGATGTTTATCTTAAGACAAGGAAAAATGTAGAGTTATGCAAAAAAAATGTGTGCATTAGTTAAAGATACAACACTTCAGTCATTTTTTTTCATCAAAATCCAATACAGTGATAGTTGCAATGCATCAACTTTAAAATAAAA
Source organism: Micropoecilia bifurca (assembly GCA_903067075.1). Taxonomy (NCBI): domain Eukaryota; kingdom Metazoa; phylum Chordata; class Actinopteri; order Cyprinodontiformes; family Poeciliidae; genus Micropoecilia; species Micropoecilia bifurca. Next base: position 28,487 of record CAEGAF010054973.1, on the reverse strand, counting down.
TGGCTCCACTGTCTTTGTAGGTCACTCCAAACTGAACATCCCATGAAAAAAATATTGAAATAATTTTAGATATTATTTTAAAAAATCTATTATTTGTATTATAAGTACCATAAGTCTGACCTGTGCAGCAAGCAGAATTTAAAAATGTTATATAAAGCGTGTGTGTTTGAGTAATGTGTCTACTCACATGAACGGCGAGAGATCCAAATCTCCCTCAGGTCTATGTCTGAGTGTCTTTTTCCTCCTTGGTCACAGATGCAAGGATTTCAGGCAAGAATCTCCCATATCAACTGAGAAGCATGGGTCAGTCTGTCTTTCATTCATTTATATGCATACACACTCATGCAAAGTAGACACAGTCCTACAGTGTCCTCAGTGTCAGCAACTAGCAGGCAGCAGGTGTCTGAAGACAGGAAAGACCTCTGTTGTGGATCACCCCTCCTCTCCTCCTGCTCCGGCCACCTTTGTTGGAGAGAGATTGGCCGTGACGAATGAGCCCACAGTCCGCTTCTCAATCCACCAAGACACAAAATTCCTTTAATGGGAATGCATCTGCTCTGGCACCATGGTCGTCTTCATGTGTATTCATGTACAACCTCACAATTTCATCAGTTCCAAATCGTTTCCCTTCAAACAAAATCCTCCACGGCACCAGTTTAATTGTCCCTACAGTAACTTGGGGGAAGATGAGCTTTGGTCTCCGTATCCTTTACTCTGCTGGATAATCCTGCAGTTGTTTTCTGTCGTCCTCTATGTGGCTGCTGTTCCCTGGCAACAGCATATCTCTCTCTCTTTCTCTCTCCCTCTCTTTCTCTCTCAACCCAAACCCTCTCCCCTTCCTTTCTTTCTCCTTGCCCCAATCTCTTTCACACAGCACACCACGGTTCTTCATACAACATGATGTATGCAGTACCTTACCTCACTTTTAGCCAGCCAATCAGCTCACAGCTCCAGTTGTCCTGCATTGTGACTTTTCCATATAGGCCATGTTTGTGCCGTGCACTCCAAAGCTGTTATTTGTAACTTGGAAATAAATACAAAATTTAGAAGAGGCAGTGTCTTCTATATTTTCATTATATGATGTTTCATAGTAAATTGAAATGAATAAAACACCTCTGATGACACATTATTACCAAATAACCACAACCATAATCATAATGATTAGCTTTCCTTTGTGTCTTAGTGGATTGACATAACTTGTCATATGTGAAATGATAACAATTATTATGATTATAATATTTGTAATCATAATACATAGCTTGCCTTTGTGTCTTTGTGGACTGACCTGAGCCCACAGCTGTTGTCAAAATAACAACAACAACTATTATTATTATTATTATTATTATTATTATTATTATTATTATTATTATTATTATTATGCATTTTCTATGAAAGGATGCAGAATATAAATATTCATTTTTTATTTGTTAGCAGTGAGCTTACGATTTTTATTGTAAGCTCACTCGTATTCTAAGAATACTACTTGTATGAATAATAATAATAATAATAATAATAATAATAATAATAATAATAATAATAATAATAATAAACAAAATTAACAGTATTTATTCCGTTCAGATTTACCAACTGGGGAAAGTGCGCTTCAAGGTACTTCCGCCTTTGCTCAATTAGCAGTAGAAGAGCACTTAAACGTCGAAAACAATCTTTTAAAGCCACTTGCTAATTGTTTTTCTTTAAATTATCCGTATTTTTTTCTCTGTAATGTGCTTACCGTGCACATGTCAGCGCTATATTCATTTTTAGGTCCTATTTGAACGCTGTTCTCGCAGGAGCCGAGCGGGTGGGAAACTATCTTGACGTTGAGTTCCTTCGCTTCGCTGCTGTTTGTCCCAGTCTGTGGTACTGTACTGTACCGGGGAGCTCGGCTAAAATGGCTGCAAGCAACTATTTCGGGTTCACACATGGTGCCAGTCCGCAGTACAGGTATTTCACACCACATACATCGTTGTCATTGTTCAAGTTAAGTCAAGGTTATCTGTTTCTGGAGGATAATCGGAGGAGACAGTGTCGTCAGAGGGCTACTCGACCCTCTGGTTCGGTAACGGTTAGCTAACGTTAGCTTAACCGAATTGGCAGGCCAGCGTGTAACCGAGGTGCAGCTTGACATTAGATGAACCCCATATTGCGGGCATCCTCTGTGGAGAAAGAGCTTTAGGCAGTCCGGCTGCTTTGCTTCATGCTGAAATGAGACACAACAGTGACAGACAGGCATAGCAGGCTTTGTGCGGCTCGACAATGGAGTTGGTTGCGGCGGCAGGTAAGATTTTTGGCCGGTGTTTGGGATTATGGAGGCTCACGCTGCTCCAGTAATGCCGAGCTCTCTGAGTAGTCAAAGTTTTTGGCGTGAACAGAATTAGTTGGATTCTTGTGGTCAGGCTGAAAACCAGCTAATTAGTGAGACAGCCGCGAGATCTGACTTTTGTGAACTTGAGTCATTAATAAAGCTCCTGTAAATCTGACAGGTAATTCTTATAAATTGAATTATAATTATTCTGCGGTCAATGTGCTGCGAAGGTTTCCTGTTTTGGGCTGGATTCCCGCCAACAAATGTTGGCAAACAGGAATAGCTTTATAGCTCTGCCTGTGCTTCATTAAAGTTTGCACTTTAATGAAGCACTTTAATGTTATGATTATCATAACACAAGACGTTTCTTTACATACATTTATGTACAAGAATATGTTACACTTCTAACATATACCCGTAAAAAATAAAAGAACAACGGCAACAGCAAAAACACCTTTGGTTGCTTTACCTGTCTACATTTTAATTTGTAGGGGATGGAACAGGTAGCCTAGATCTATAATGCATAATACTATTTTAGGATGTGTGTGTTTTTATTAATTTTTATACAGTTTAATTTAAAAGAAAATCCAACCATTGTGAAAATTTCTGTAAATAAGTTGTATTTCTCTTAACATTTTAAAGTACGGTGAAATGTTATTTGATTTATAAACCGTTCCATCAATAACGATACATAATCCTGGCATATTTACATTTAAAATAATTTTTGATTCAACAAAAAAGTTCTGAAGTATAACAACAAACCCTGGAAAAAGAATTAACAATGTCTTTAAACGTGTATCAGACATTTTAATAAAAGCTGGTGCTTTGAAAATATGTATGTCCTCAATAATTAGAGGGAAGATCTTTACATTAATCAAACCTTATAAACCTTATGTTGACCAGCTTTTTAGCATGTTTGTACTGGTATTTTGATTATGAAGCTCTCCTAGTTAAGCTCCAAGTCTTTAAAGACTCTGGCTGTAACATTACTTTCAGTCAGAAATAACCTGTTGGTAAAATTAAATAACTTTAAGCCAAAAACCTTTCTTGGTATGAATCATTTTAGATGCAACTATAAATATGTCAGTTATGTGGTCTTGTTGTCTGGACTAGTTCAATGAGTGTGTTCTAGTTCAAGCAATTGGAATATCATTGTGGAACATTCTGATGATATGGTTGCGTTTTACACGCATTTCTCTCATTCCTCGTTCTGTTTTCCATTATCATTATGTCCCCGCCACTCTCTGCTAGCTTTAGTAAGTTTACTATTAAAATATATCTTAGCAAACTATTCCAAGTGTAAATGTGGAGCAGTTGAAGTATAAAAATCTACCACATATTGCATCCAGGCACTCTTCTGCAGTTATGCAATATTGCAAGACTTTATATGGCAGTGGCTATTGTGATACAGTTTTGCAAAGACTCATATTATGGTAAAGCAAAAATACGCCTATAATTTTATCAATATTTATGCTGATGCTTATTTTTAAAATGTGAGAATAAACATGTAAGAGTTTATCACAGTTGTTTTTAATGTAAATTCATCACTGCATACAAACTGTAAGCATAAATATTGCTCTTAAGAATAAAATTACGCAGAAGGCTTCACAACACTGCACTACACCTGCTAAACTCTACACAATAATAGTAATGTTCAATCATATTTTCAAACTTTAGTTCGTTCTTTATATGTGAAGCAACAGTGGAAGAATAACAACTACTTTTACAATGATTTGTGTTTTGATTTAGGTAATGTGTTCATAATTTACAGTAAGGAAGTGAAATGAAAATATCTTATGAAGGAATAGAAAATGTCGATGACAGCCGTAAAGGTGCACTGTAAAATGTAATCAGACTATACATGTGGCCTATCAGGCATTTCTTGTAGTAGTCACCCTTTAAGAGTTTTTCCCAGAAGAGCTTGAAACTTGTTGTGTAAACTTGAATGTTATTACTTTATGTTTGTACTAAACATATTTGCACTATTGCAAATGGGTTTAGTTCATCAGTATATTGTTAGTTGAGTAATTGTTATGGATAACAACAAAGTAAAACAATAACAATTACCACTTTAGGTAATTATGTGTTTAGTTTATGGAGTTTAAGCAAATAAATGGCATTAGTTATTTTATTTTTATTAAAATTAGTTTTATCAGTTTTTATTGAAACACATGTTTAAGAAATTATGCTGCTAATTTGGAACCATATAATGAAGTTGATCAAAATTGCTTAAAGCAGTAAAAAAATATTGTGCTTTTTGTGTGTGTCCATATTGAATATTTCTACTTTAGAGAGATAACCATTTATGATGCAATATATGTAATATAATATGTGATATTGCCCATCCCTGTAGACATGACAACCTCACAGATGTCTTTTCTAAATTTATAATTCCACTTTTAGACAGATATTTGTTTACTTGTCAGGCCTATCACATTCCTCAAGGGTACATGGGAAGCTTTTTTTAACTGGATATTTTAATAAAGTTAAAATTGATCCTAACAAGGAGATTCTATGCAAGGTTATATTCTTATGCAAAAATATACTAAAGAAAAACATTTTCAGAAAATGTAGGAAGTCATGTAGTTGAAAATAACCATTTGCATTTAAATGTCCACAGAAAAAGTTGCACTACTGAACTAAACAGTCTTTATATAAACTCAATACTCCACACGCTATGTTTATAAAATGAAAGCACCCTGGTCTAAATCAAATTCCTGCATGAGTTTGGATGCACTGATAAAGTCTGATTTTTAGAGTCAAGATTTACTGAGCTGCCATAGCCTGAAGACTTAACAGAAAACTGGCCCATAGCTGCAAGAAGATTTATGGCATGAGGCTTGTCTTTGTTAAATAATTACAGAACTGTTTTGGGAAAGAGGCTTGAGTCATCAGATAAAGCCAAAAGGGCCTGCAGAGAAGCTGGACACTAAACAGTTTTTAACATTGAAATGAAAGAAAGCAGAAACGAGATTTATAGAGAAGTTATCGGTTTGGATCAGATAAGAACATTATTCATGAGCTTTAATATGTTTAATGTGCTGTTGGTCTTTTGACCAACTGAAGAAAACAAAGACATTTTCATTGATGGTATCTCATTGTGAAACAGGTAAATGATCACGGTAGACGGTTGTATTCACCTGGACACTAAATGCATAACTGGACATTGACATTTTTGATTTTCTCGTTCCAGCAAAAACAAACAATAAAAAACAAAAGGGCTCTGATTACCAAGTTTTTTTTTTGTTTGTTTGTTTTTTACAACAAATAGTAATGTATTATGTCAAATGAGTATTTGTTATTGTGTCTTTTTTGCAAACTTATGATGAAAATGAAAGACAATAGCCTTAGAGATATCTACAAAGTTGGAATCTGGTCATTGTTTTTCATTTTAGTAGTCAAACTGTCAAAAAGTTAATGGATGTACAGCCAATATTTTCAAAGTTAGAAGTTCATAAAATAATCCCTTCAAATATAAGAATGACCTTTGAAGTGGTTGATAAAAAATGTTTCAGCTGTCTTTGTGATTCATATTGAGCCAGGATCAGAGATTGTGTACCAGTACACAATATTTAGAAGCAGCATGTCACCTGGTCTTATTTTGTGAAAAAAGCTCAACTTTTAGCCAATTACTAACTATTGTGCTGGTATTAAAGTTGACCCAGTTCTTTGCTTTTTTTCTCCTTTGATTATAGTACCCAGCCTCCCACGGCTTACTCCCATCCCTCTACAGCCAGCTACAGTGTCCAGCAGGCTCCAGCAGTGGCCCATGCAGTCACTGCCTCCTACTCCCCAGCTCCGGTCCAGGCAGCCAGGCCAGTGGCCTCTTCCCCATATCCTGCCTACCAGAGCCACCAGGCACCCCCAGACTACACCTACAGGCAGCCCGATCCTCCACAGCCCACCACCACCCCACAGACGTACCAGGTATACTCAGACATGGTCAGTTTCCCTTCGTTTCTATTATCTTTATGCTTCTCTCTTTTGCATTACATGTTACAATTTTATTTACTAGCTCTGCTTCTTTTGTTGCACATAATGTAATTTAAGGCTTTTTAACACAGTTTTCTGTAACTTTCATCCTGAATGTTTTTGTGTTTTATTAAAAATGGACACAAATTGTAGGCGTTCTATTGTGTTCCTTAATTTTGTTTAACAGCAGCAGGAGAACTACAGCTACGTGCGAACTTCTGGAGTAACGACTTATGACAACAAGCAGTATTACCAAACAAGTGTAGCGTCAGCTCAGAGGACGCCCACAGATAACTATTACCAGACTGGTAAGAAACATTTGTTTTTGTCATATTTTATATATTTTAATGTTGATCAGACAGTTTTTTAATTTTGTCAGGTTATTTCATAAGAATGAAATAATGAGATTTTTATTGACTTATTCATTTATTTCTCTCAATAACTCACAGATCAGCAACTCCTTGAAATTGGGCTTCCTTCATGACACAAGCCTCCTTTCACACTGTCTCTTTCTTCATCTTGTTGCTTTGTTTCAGTCTCAGTAGGAGTGAAGAGCGCCTACAGCCCGGCTCCCTCCACCGCGTACAGCCAGCCTCCTCTGCCCCAGAGGCAGGTGACGGCCCTCAAACCGCTGGTCCCCTCCAGTGCTGTGTCAACCAGCTACAACATCTACCCAGTGTCCACTAGCGTCCAACAGCCTCCAACACCCATTTCATCATACACACCGGGCTCCTCATTCAGCTCCACCGTTTCCGCTTCCTCCTACTCGGGTGAGCGAAAACAGATGGAACTTTCTTTTTGTCAATTTTTGCACTGAAGATTCAGATTTTATTTTTTTTTATTTACCAAAAACAGATATTTATTTAATAATGCATTGTAATGGGCAAGCTATTGCAATGTTACAATCTGTTAAATGATTTTATAATGCAATCAAAAAAGGATTAAAAGAGCTACATCTATTCTTGGAATACAGTCAGTTCAAAAGGTAGAGTGAATTCATCTTAAATTTAATGCAGCTGCAGTGAAAACTGATGCTGAATCTGCACTGACTGCCCAATAGTTGAACGTATCCTCCTTAGAAATAAGAAGAATATCCTTCTAGTTGATATTCTTCAAAGCCAACTCAAACACAAACTCATTCAGAAGTTGAAAGAGGAAGCTAATTTTCCGACTACATGTTTGTTATAGATATCTTAAAGCTGTCTGCTGCTGTGAAATTAAAGTGCATCTTGCTTTGTTTTCCTTTTCATAACAGCTAATTGTTCATGATGACCCACATTCTGCTTGCTTTCATTTCTTCATAAGTCCTCAGTGTTTTCTTTATTGTCTCCCCCTTAGGCATTGGCTACTCTAGTTACGATTCCATTGGCTACACCTCTGCATCCACCCCCTCCTATTACCAGCCAGCTCAGCAAACTCTGTCCCAACCCCAGCCTCCACCGCAGCAGCCGCAACAACCCCAGCCCTCCATCCAGCCACCACCAAAACAGCTGACAAGTTCCTCTTGGAGTACCTCAGGGAGCAACATGGTGACGACTCCGACCATCAACTCCTACAAAAAGCCGGCCTTCCACCAGAACAAGCTGCAGCGGCCCAAGGGACCCCCTAAGCAGTCTCAGCTTCATTACTGTGACATTTGCAAGATCAGCTGTGCAGGCCCTCAGGTAGGCAGAGATGAAATATGTAAAAATCAGTTTTGTAGTGAAATGTTTGAGATTTTAGCTGTTTTATAGCGCTCCAGATTGCTGCTGATCAAAGCTAGGATACAAATATGACGGCTTTTTATCTGATTGGAGTGATGCTTTCCTCTCCCCCATGTTTAGACGTACCGGGAACACAACGAGGGTCAGAAGCATAAAAAAAAGGAAGCAGCCCTGAAGGCAGGGGGGCAGAGTGGGACCACCAATGGACCTAGAGGGATCCAGACCCAGTTACGTTGTGAACTGTGCGATGTGTCGTGCACTGGGGTGGATGCTTATGCCGCTCATATCCGGGGAGCCAAACACCAGAAGGTTAGTTATGTCTATCTGCAACCTCCTAACAAGTTATATCTCTGAGGGTCCTGGAAGCTGCCATGTGTTCTCTTGTGATTTGTGTCGTTTTAGGTCTTTCAAATTGACATTTTCAAATATTCCTCTGTTTCTTTGTCATTCATGCAAAGGTGGTAAAACTTCACACCAAGCTTGGCAAACCTATCCCCTCCACTGAACCGGTTTTGGTGAATTCTGCCCCTGTTACGATAAACTCCACAAGTGGGAAATCTGCAGCATCCACCTCCGTGTCTGCCTCGGTTTCGACCGTTTCAACCCCGGTTGTTACACCCAAACAGCTGGCTGTGACCACTGCGGCCAAAACAGCCCCACCAATCAAGAAACCAGCTCCCACCAAAATAACTCTCACTTGTAAGTTTGATTTAAATCAATAATAAAATGAAGCTGTTTATCTCAACATTACACACTGTTTCATAGTTCTGCTTTTCTATACATCATTTTCATAGTTTTTTAAACATTGTTTGCTGTAGTGTTGCAGACACACGAGATTTTGTGAATAATGAGCCCACCCACTTTGTTATTATTAATGTAATACAGTGATAGTGTAGTGATACAGTGTCTGTCAGGGAGCTCTTTAAAACATTGGGTTTTCTGCACAGCCAACAAACCGGCCAGCTCTCCTGCAGCAGCACCTGTGATGACTGTGGTGACTAAGGAGGAGCCAGTTCAGCTGTCAGTCCAGAAGATGGAGCCACAGACTGAAGATGAGCGATCTGACCAGGCTGGAGGTCAGGGAGACATCCAGCCTGTGGGTCATGACTATGTGGAGGAGGTAAGAGGAAAATATTAATGATCACATTAAGAGCACTATGCTATGTTTGACTCCTGCTGGTTTTTACAACCATTGCTGATGTCTCATTGTGAAATTAGACACTATTTATTGAAATAATAATAAAGTAAAGCTGCACTCTCCACATTATTGGAGACCCTTGTAAATATGTGTTCAGAAAATTTTAAATAGTTTGAACTAACAGTAAACTGTTGAAATTTTTTTTACTTCTTATACCATCAGTGTGTGTTTGGTGGCTGTATAGAATACCAGTTCCATTCTTGTTTGTTCCAGTCATTTAAAACTTTTCAATTATTGTTCTGTCTGTGGATCTGGACAATATCAGATGAGCTGTCATTTCCCAGTTTATTAAGATTAGTGCATATTTTCCTTAGATTGATTTGCTTCATTTCATTTTATTGTTAAGTTATTGCAATAGAATCAAAAATTATTTTAAGGCTTTATATACATCTTTACAAAAATTTGTACATTGTAACAAAAATGTTAGAAGCAGTTTTGCATCCATTGAACAAGTAAATCTGCACTACAAAACTTAATATTGTAGAGAAATATAAACAACAGACAAGGCTTGTTGTCATTACATTTTGAAATTATATGTGAAACATAATGGAGAGAAGTTTAGATTGTTTTGCTAGAGTTTCAGTGTTAGTGAAGACAGCAGATATTTACTCAAAGTTGCAGAATATTTGCAGAATCAGTCACATGCGTATTTATAGCCCCTTGTGGGTATCGACTTCTTCACAAGTGGAAAAACAACGGTTGCTAAAAATGTAGCAACATATATACCTTCATGTAAAGTAGAATGTTTTATTATGAATGTCTTTACCTGTTTTGACCTTCACTTTATGGCCATGCATATTGGCTGAAAAGGATAAGAAGGAATGTGTTGCAATGCTGTGACAGAGCTACACATGAACAATGTCTTGTTTAAAGAAAAAAAAGAAAAAGACCAACATTCTTTCAGAATGATGCAAGGGACTGATGAGATCTCAACTATGATAAATATTTCAGGTTGTTGTTATTCTACAAAGTGCTTTGTTTTCAAACTAAAATTTGGTGTAGTTTATTATGTGATGCTGTTCTTTTTTTATTTTAAATGATTAACACCTTAAGGCCAAATAGTTTTTTAAAAATGCTTTAAAATGTACAGCTAAAGAATCAAAATATGATTTATTTATGTTGTTCACTGGAGTCTTGTGCTTTCAGGTACGCAACGAGGATGGAAAGGTGATTCGATTTCACTGTAAACTCTGTGAGTGTAGCTTCAATGACCCCAATGCTAAAGACATGCATCTAAAGGGACGGAGGCACAGATTGCAGTACAAAGTAAGATGCTTCCTGTTTGATTGACCCTTTCAGATACATCTGTACTATGATGCTGTAACTGAAAGTATACATTTTTGTTGAAAAACGGTGTACAGAAAGTTTAACTGAGTTGAAAGAAATAAATTTAAGAAATACTTTTAACTTGTGTTACACAAGTTTCTTTAAAGAGTTGTAGATTATTGGTGGCTGCCCACAAAAGGCCTGGATGTTTGCATGATTTGGTTTAGTCTTGTGTTTCCTGTGAACAAGTCATAATTTAAATCTCCTGAGCTGCTTGTGTTTCTACTTCCTCTGAAATTGCCCACTTTACTTTCAGAAAGCATCATGATGCTTTGACCCATTTTATTGTAAATCTTAGATTGAACTGTGGTTCTTGGTTCAAGGTGGTTTCTGCAGGTTGTTTTTTTGTGGGATGTTTAAGTAGAATTGGTTTTTCAGGTTGACAGTATTTGGTCTGCTGATAACTGAACATCTATTTTAAAAGCTTCCTGTTTCACATTCACCTCTGCTACATTATTAAAGAAGGTATAGCTTAGAAGTGAGGCACAATTTTCAATACAGTTTCAAGATTTATTGAGATGAACATTTAAAAATATGTAAATATGTTTTGTACTCAAATGTCAAACTAAACTGAAGGGAATATAAAGAAAAATCAGCCTAGAATTGTAACTGTAAATGGACCTTAAATTTTTAATGTGAGAAACGATGATAATCATCCTGAAACGTCTCCATCACCACATAGATAAAGCAGAGGGAATAAGAAGTTGTTGCTCCAACCTTCTTCAAATGAAAGAAAGCAACTTAACTCTCATGTCAGATTAAAGAAGAAATGAGGAAGAAGTCTTAGGGGCAATGTAGAATAAACATTATCAACCTAATGTAACAATTGTCCTCTGTAAATTTAAATATGAGACCTGGCAATAGAAAAACCTGTATCTGTCCTCATTTGCTCTGCCAACTTCTGCTTTTCTGCAGAAAAAAGTGAACCCAGAGCTTCCTGTGGAGATCAAGCCGAGCAATCGGGCCAGAAAGCTTCAAGAGAGCAAGCTGAAGAAGCAGAAGCAGAAGGCTGTGCTGAAGAGACAGAGAGAGGATGAGCAGCGCTGGCACATGGAGATGAGGTCCGGCTTGACTCTTTGTCACAGGCCTAAACTTCTTCCCATTTTGACGTCAGTTTTGAAAGATGTTATTGTTGCTACAGAAGTGACTAAAAAAGCCAGAATGAGTAACTTGCATCCACGTTGGTAACGGCAGTAAAAGGGAAGTGGGTGAAGTTGAGCACTTGACAGTAAGACTCACATGAATAGACTGCGTGTGATGCCTCTCACTCACATGGTTTTCCTTGTTTATCAAACTTTTTTTTTACTAGTTTTCTAGAGAGTAGTTCAGAACAAAATATTTTACAACACAGAATATTTTATAAAGTTGACTTTATTTACATTAGCGGGTGGGTAAATTGCACCTCTTTCATGCAGGCGGTATGAGGAGGACATGTACTGGAGAAGGATGGAGGAGGAGCAGATGTACTGGGGGGAGCAGAGGCGCAGGATGCCTCCTCCACCTCCTCCGCCTCTCATGAGTCGCCCTGGCATGCCAGTGCCCCCCCTACTGGTGAGCGTCTTGTTCTTCATTTGGTGTGTATGGTGGACTGCTGTAAAGAAAAATGTAACACTTACCTCATGTTTAATAAGACTAGACTTTAATAATTAATTGTATCACTCTTCATAGCATTGTCGTCATTGAAGTGAGATTAAAGATTTTAATGATCTACTTCGACCTTCTGACCCTGACAATAACGCTGCCTTATCAGTTTTAGACCTGTCCACCATCAGTGCCTCCACCGTATCTTAAACTGTGTGGAGAGACACTGCTTTTAAATTGTTCTACTCTTATCCTGTGGACTTTTTCTGTCGGTCCTGGACAGTATTATTCTGCAGCAATCCAATATGGCGTCCCTCAGGGTTCTATGCTGGGCCCTGTTTGTGTGTTTCATCTTTTTTTTTTTTATTTAGTCTTTGATAAGCAGTATATTACTTTTCATTCTCTTGTGGATGACATTAAAATCTGCCTCATTCTATAAATAATAAAACTGCCTCTCTATATTGTCCTAAAGACAAACAAAAATCATTAATTCAAATAAATCCTGAGCCAAAATGACAACAAAACTGAGAATATTACCATGAATAAAATATATTTTGGGACATGAAGGAGTTGTTTAATAGGCGATTTAAAGAATATTGGCATTGACCCTGAGTGTCTCTGCTTTAAGAATTGTGTCCGGCGCCCTGACTCTGCTGATGATCGTCACATCATGGCCAAGCATTCGACTATTTACCCGGTGGAAGAGGAGCTTCAAGCTGTTCAGAGGATCGTCTCTCATTCTGAACGAGCTCTGAAACTGGTGTCAGACTCTCTGCTCGACAAGGAGGAACCAGCCGTCCCCTCTACTGCTGCTGAGGGAGAGGCTACAAGGCGAGTGGAGAGGCCTCTTTTTATCGTAGGGCTTTGAGTGAAATGACAATGTCTAAAGTGACAATAGGTTTTCTAACATAGACATTCTTATGCTTAGATATCACAGCCCTGGCAGTGATATGTTAAAATTAAACCTAGGAAATATGAAAAATAATTGATAACGCCTAAAATTGTTTGAATGAATCAAACAACTTTGATTTTATATTTTAACCTTTTTGACAAATAGTCATATTGTTTGTCACAATGCATCATTATCATTTCAGAGAAAAATACAGAAAACTCATAAAATCTTATTATTTTTCAAAAGCAGGAAAAGTTTTGATTGATTCATCATTTGCTATAAGTCCTATTTGGTTTTAGAGGCAACATGTTTTACATCAAGACCTTACAAGATGTTGGCGCAAAGGCAACATTACTCTTTGTGGCTGGCTGTTGCTTATTGTGCATCATTAGTAGCAGTGAGCTGAGAGTGGGGAGGTCACGGTATCTAAATACACTTCCTGTGGTGTGTTGGGCTGCACAGTTTCAGCAATACCTGTGGTTAAAGAAGATAGACCAAGTCATGATTGCTCTAACTGAAGAGTTCACATCCCCATTCATAAAATAAAAGTCCAATGGAGCTGACAAAATTTAATTTGCTTCTTTAATTTTAGTGCCCTGTTTTGAGTCTTTGGACATTTGGAAATATGTTTCAAGTTGAGCCTTGAACCTTTATGTGCTGTTTCTCTTGTCAGTGCTGAGAACCCGGCCCGGATGCTAAAAGGTGTGATGAGAGTGGGGATCCTGGCCAAAGGCCTGCTGCTTCGCGGGGACAGGAATGTGGAGCTCATACTACTAACAGCTAAGAAACCCACCGTCTCATTACTGAAGAGCATCGTCGAGCAGCTACCAAAGGAGCTATTGGTAACCGCTCAGTTAGTCATTTGAAAGATGGCTTTTATTCTCCAAATATGTATTTTCTGGGCTTTTCGGGTGAGGTACTTCCTCTTTTATATGATCTTGAGAGATGAAAAAAAGAACCACAAGGATATTATTCAAAGGAAGTTTTAAAGTTGTGTCATTAGTCCATTACTTAAAGAGGAAGCAACATTATTTCTTGTCATCTACAGACCTGGCTGAAAGAGAGGTAGTTGTGAAACAGGTTAAAGGAGAACCAGAGGCTTCCTCTCCTGACGTTTGTGCCGTGGGAGAGGAAAAGCATCTTTAAAATTTGACTTCACAAATATCATTGCTGTATGTATTACCTTAGGAAGAGCATTAAACTCGATTTTTCAAGTTGGCTCAGACATAAATTACAGTTTATCCTCAAAAAGGTACACGTTTTGAAATATTATCTAAAATTTCAGTCAGTCAAAACTTTACCTCAATACAGTGGACAGGAGCTTTTACAATGCTTTGTTTTTCCTTATTCATGTTTTAGATGTTTTATTTATAGCTGCAACGGGATAATTTAGAGCAATGCACATTAATTTTATAATGGCCTAGTCAAAGTTCAGACCAAAATCCAACTGAGAAATGGTCAAAACTTGAAAATTGGTCACAGAGGACATCCTTCCAATCTGGTGTTTTTCAAAGAAAAACGGCCTTGAATTTGAATCTGTTGATGTGCAAACCTGCTCAGATAACAATTTGTGTTATGTGCCATAACAATTTGTTGGTGAATTGTTATGGCACAACATAAAAACATTCAAGGAAACTCTTGGTTTGCTCCTGGCTTTAATTCTATTTCCACATTTTAATCCTGCTAGAATAGTGTTGTACCGCAAAATCTTAAAGTGACACTCGGCCTGTTTTCAGTTTGTTGCTTGTAGTCTAGACTCTCTTCATGTGACGTCATCTGGGGACTCGAGCTCTGGGAGAAATGCTTCCACAACTGTTTTGTTATATTTAACCCAAATGTGTTTTTTCATGTGAATCTACGAGACAACTTTATACAACATTATCATGTGATGCCTACTATTTTCCCTCCTGCTGTGGCAGTATGAATGTTTTGTTAAAGGAGCTTTCCACTGATCTTTAGATTTACTGCCTGGTTATGACACCTGAATCCTACAGAGTGAGATGAGACTTGTTTCATTATCCTCCCAGTTTATTTTCAAAATTTTGCGTCTTTAAATACATTTTTCATGACCCATCAGAGAAATCACTCATAGTGACCCTTATATAAGGAGACTCAATCCTAATGGCCTTTTAACAGAGGCTATAAACACAGCAGTATTACCTCATAACTTAACCAAACAAGGCTATTTTTACCCCTACACCCTTCCTCCTCTGTAGTGAGTAATCCAAGTGTCCTTTTAACCGGCAGGCATTTTCTGAAGATCAGTATGAGGTGCAGGCTCATCCCGACGAGGCGAACATCGTGATATGTTCAAGCCAGGAGCCCAAAATGCAGGTGACCATTTCTCTCACCTCGCCGCTGATGAGGGAGGACACTGCTGAGAAGGACAAGCAGGCAGAAGGAAAAGCGGCCGAGAAAGGTTAGAGAAGCCAAAGCTTTCAGTACCAAGCAACCAAATGTGTAGTACACATCTGTAATACACCTAATATACCCATATTTTCCCTCTTACTCCACCGTCTAGGGATCTAAATGTAACCCATAGAATTAAGTAATGTTGTTGGGATTTTTACAAAGCCCAAATTTAAGATCTCTTTTAACCTTTAACAATTTAGTCACCTTTTTATTTGTCCCCTTTTTTTTGTTTTTTTTGCAGCTACACTAGTCAACCATTTATTTTCTAATGGGAATCAAAAGCCGGGCTCTCCGACCTTTCTATGCCAATAGCGTGTGTCTTTATTTCATGAATGCATACTCATGCAGAATTTCCAGAACCTTATCTTAGACGACAATTATCATTGTTCTGATAATGCCCAGGGATGAACATCTTTCCAGTAGACTTTCTGTTTATAAACACCACCATTCATATGTAGAAGGTTTACATTGAAGTAAATGGTAAGTCTGTCATTCCTGCATCATCTTGAGGTACTATTTATGTTGAGGTACTGGAGTGTTCTTTACCTGCATCACAATAATGTGATTTTAATAACTGAAAGTGACTCTGTTGTTCGGACAGTTTTCCCTTAGGCTTGCATCTTTTTGGAGAGGCAGATGGGAGGACACCAAAACAAACACTGAAACGTCTTGTGTTCATGTTTGTCTGCTTTCCTACCACAACTGCTTGTTAGCGATGTGTATATATGTCAAAATACTCCTCTGCAACCTAAAGTATGTCATACGATTGACACTAAACAATTTGAAACGGAAAGAGCAGCTAATATTTCTTTCCTGCTGCTTGAATGACAATAAATTGTTGAATAATGATGATGTTTAGGACATTTATTTGTAGCTTCTGTTTTGATACATGAACTTATAACGAGAGCAAACAAACACTGTCACTCTGTCTAAAATCAGCTGCTTCATATACAGCGGAGCCCTGATATTCATGGAGATCAGAGGCCACATGTAGCTAAAATCTATGAATACGTAAGAGCCCCTCTAATACTGCCTATTTTCATTGTTCAAACACTAAATATACCTTATCATATTTAGTGTAAATTTGCAAATACTGAAGTGCAAATAGACGGTGGTCCACTGTAATCATATGAAGGATTGTTGGTGATTTTACAGAGTTATAAAAAAGTCTAATTAATTTTACCTCGCTAGCAGTTTTTAAAACATTTTTTTAATCATGTACAACAAATGTACTAATTACACAAAATATAATTTCATGTTGTTCTTTATATATTGAGAGTCTGAAAATGACTGATTAGCTATTTAATCATTTGCATAGTTGACTGGTTGTGCTGGCCTGCAGTCTGCTGCTTGACAAACCTGCCTCTAGCCTCTTAGAAATCCAGCTTTAATTGGAAAAACGGTATCGGCTTAACACCAGTTGTAAGTGGCTCTTTTTCAGTTTCCACTCCATGACTTTCAAAATGGAAAACTCTGCTTTGTAAACAAACAAATGCAATATGTTATGAACCAATAAAGAGCTGGTAAAGTAAGGAATGTGTGGGCAGAGAGACACTCTGCTCTTGCAGCCAGAGGAATTCTCTGGAATTTGATGCCACCTCCTATTAGAGGAACGTAAACAAACATAACATTTTGCTTGTTCCCATTAAGAATCATTGTGTTGCAACCACTGCTTTTCCTGCTCTAGTAACTGCAATTATTTCAGTATATTGTGTTTTTTATTATTATTTTTAAAATCATTTTTGAAAACATGGTGCAGATGTTTTCAGCCAGTCTTGTATTTTATTTGGGTTAGTGTTTTCATTCTGTATCAGCAGACCTTAGCAAGCCAAAGTCATGTGAAGACGACACTGATCCACATACCACTAAGAAGAAATGTTGATGAATAAAGTTGACCCATTTTTAGTTGTTTTTTTTAACGAATAATAAAAACTTCACTGTCATCAAAGCATCTGAAGTTCTCCAAAATTAAACCTTTGAAAATTGTAATGAATGTGGATTTTTTCAAAACAGATTTTTTTGTTTTGTTTTTGTTTTTACATGTAAGACTATTAAACTCTACAGTTCTCATTAATTTGGAAATGTGGAAACCCAATGGATGACTAATGAAGACATCACTAACCACAATTACTTTTACAAATAAAAGCTTCACATTTAGAAGACCAGCTGCACTGACAGTCTACACAGTTGAACCATGTTTTTCTCTTAACAGGTTCTGGATTATTTCTTGCTAATTTTATCATTACACCTGTCATATTTTTCATCAGTCTTATTTTTATCTGGTTGCTTGTGATGTGTTAGAATACGTTTGCAGACAGACTCTACATGCTTGAGTTTTGTTCACACTTGTTGTTTTAAAGTAGATTTTTGTTCTTCTGTAGTTTGTGGGCTTGTTGGGAAGAGAAACTAAAACAAGAAGTCTACCACGCTCAGAATGGGAAAAATTACATAAATGAGAATAAACTCCGTTTCAAAAGCTTGGAGACATTTTACATAAATGATCATGTTTTCTATTTGAGGAGCAAGAAGATGCGAGTTTAAATTTGGGAGAATAGCGACTAAAATTTTTATTTTCCTGGGTAAAAACTACAAAAATATAATATTTTGATCTCAGGCTAAAAGAGAAATCAGAAGGAAATGTACTGATCGGCCACAAAACAAACTCCTTCCAGCCTTTAAAACAAAACTCTGGGGCTTTTCTGGAGTCCAGGAAAGCAGCTGATCATTTGAATCGTTTGGGTGGGGAAAATACGGAGCAGGACCAGTGACCTCTTGGTCATTATAGTTTTACTGATGCAGTTGCACACATTGCTGTGATGGAGAGAAAGGTGGCTGAGTGCTACATCAAGACCTCAGCTTTTTTTAGCAGAACTTTGTCTTTACTTTGAAATAATCCTGGTTGCTTTTAGTAACTGTATTTGTTTTAAAGGTTGTGGCTGGTCGGTGCTTATGTTGGAAAATAGAAACTGTCTTTAATGTCTCGTTTTTTTTTTTTCTTTTTTTTGTCATAGCAGACAGTTTTATTTACCACCACTGAATGTCACAAATAATACAATTCATAACACTATTTGCTTTGGTTTTCAAGCTGGTATACATCAACCAAAACTTTTGAAGGAAATGTATTTCATTTCATAAGTTGCGTCTGTTTTTTGACAAACCAAACCAAACTGTACATGTGTAAAAGGTGGAGACTGGATTCAAACATGGCCTCTTTTCTCTGAATGTGGGATTTCTTGTTTCTGTTTTCATTCCTGAAAACTAATTTGTATTTTTTTCTTACTTCTTGTCTTATTTAGAAACTGTCTTCCAGACTGATTTTGTTTCTCCTTTTATTGATGCCTGTTTTGTATCCTCTTGAATGCTGACTAAAACAGATTATCTGACTGTTGAATCTAATGGGGTTTTTATAATTATTATCATACTTGCATGAACTATGAGAGATATTCCTATTCTCAATCAAATGCAGTAACAACTTGAGCTATATACTGCTTTCATCATGTGAAGTCTGCAAGATGTCGAGTAAAACTGCTTTTTATTTTCAACAGATCTGTCAGAGAAAGATCCTCCTGATGTTTTAAACAGGAAGAAATGTTTGGATAACCTGGCTTCCCTCCGACATGCCAAATGGTTTCAGGTAAAGTTTAGGGGGAAAATCCTTTTGTTATTGTTACAAATATTATCCTTTATTCTTAGATGTGCTGTAAGAAATGTTTCCATGGTACAGATAAGTGTTAAAGTGCATTAGTTATATGGAAGCTGAAGGATATATAGAAACAGTAAAATATAGGATACAATTGTTTTCTATGTAAGATCGAATGCAGTATGTTTTATTGTCAAGGCAATGTATGCAAAAGGCTGATTCTTATGTTGAAAACTTTGTTCAAAGTAAATAAAATTTATGTAATATTATGTGTGTTTACATTGTGGTGTTCAATCAATCAAATTTTTTTGTATTGCACATTTCAGCAGCAAGGCATTTCAAAGTGCTTTACACAATTTAAAATAAAATGAAAACAGAAATAGACAGATTTTGAAAAAGATTAGAAAAAGATACAAACATTATTAAAAGTAAAAACATTTTAAAACATCTCAAAGCTCGACATCTTACAAGGATTCTCAAACCTCAGAGTTTTAGCAGAGCGACTTCTGTTGTTGACACAACAGAAGTCCATATTCTCAGAAAGTAATGCTCCCTTTTGACGAGGCTTTCTCTTTTTCTTCTCTAAAGGCTCGTGCAAATGGATTGCAGTCCTGTGTGATCGTCATTCGGGTGCTGAGAGATTTATGTCAGCGTGTTCCCACATGGGGGAAGCTGCCCAGCTGGGTAAGTGCTGCTCAGATCTCTGGGAGTTATGAATATTACCATTGCAGGAATAATAGCTGCTGAGGTTTCAACCAAGCATGAAAAGGTTCCGATTTGGTGGTTTTAGAAGGACTGTGCAAACATAAACTAGAGTTTGTTCACCTTTCTCCTGTCAGGCCATGGAGCTGCTGGTGGAGAAGGTGATCAGCAGCGCTTCAGGCCCGCTCAGCCCCGGGGAGGCCATGCGCCGGGTCCTGGAGTGCATCTCCACAGGCATCCTGCTTCCAGGTCACAAATTAGCACAAGCAGAATAAATTACTTTATTATGGGAACTGTTTTTGCTCCACAGCAAACGCAATTGAACTTGGCTGAAAAGTGGTTCTGTTGTTACCGTTCTCCATTGTCCTACAGATGGCCCCGGCCTGATGGACCCCTGTGAGAAGGAGCCAACAGATGTGCTGGAGAGCATGAAGCTTCAAGCCCGGGAGGATATAACTGCCAGCACACAGGTACTTACCTGCAGCTTTACAAGGCCCTGCGAGAGCATTCATGTCATGTCCACTTTTTATGCTGTTTGTCATGTTAAAAACAACACATTTCAGTTAGTTACATGGGATTTTATGTGACAGAATGACACAAAGTAAGTAATTAATAATTGTGAAATGGAAGGAAATAATGTATCATTTTTTAATGAACAAAATTTGAAAAGTGTGGTGTGTATTTTGTATTCAGCCTTTCTTTGAGTTAATTCTTTGCAGCACAAATGTTTTTGGATATTTATCTAACAGCTTTTCACATCTGCAGGTTGATTTTTTTTTTTTTGTCTCCATCTTTTTGACAAAACAGTTTTTAGCACAGATTTTTTAGTGAATTTAGGCCTCGATTGGGATTAATTCTAATCCAACAGTATAGATAACAACATTATTTAGTTATTGACCTAGTGAAAGTCGAGGCGCTCTGGTCTTAAGTCATTTGCAAACTTGACAGTTTTTTTTCCATCAACTCTGACCAGCTTTCCTCTCCTCTGAAGAAAAGCCACCTCATGACAGTGTTAACCATGCGGGTGCTATGTTCAGTTAGATGTGAGACGTTCAGTGTTAGTTTTCCATTGCACAAGTTTTTACATGCAAGGAAAAAAGTTGAATTTGTTCTCATGTGACTAGAACTCCTTGTTCCATTGGTTTCCTGTCTCCGACATGGATCATGGCAAACTGCAAACCAGACAGGAAAGGCTTCTTGCCACTCTTCTTTTATAAGGATTTGTAGAGTGCATCACTAATAGTTGCACTAATAGACAGATTCTCCAGCCTGAACTGTTTATCTCTGCAGCTCCTCTAGAGTTTCCATGGAGCTCTTGGCTGCTTCTTTGATTATTACTCTCCTGCCCTGCCTGAATTTTATTTAGGGGTATCAAGTGGAGGGGACTAAACACAAATGCACATCACACATTTCAGGGTTTTATTTGTGCATAAATGTTGAACACCATGTTGAACACTCAAGACTATTGAAATTTTTGGTTCTCATGCGAAAAATTTAGAAAGTCGCTGTAATTGAACTGAATGCTACAAAGTGTTAGATGCAGCCCACAAATCCCCGCATTCTGACCTTTCGTGTTTGTTTGTTTGTTTGTTTTTGTTTTTTTTGTCCCAGCATGCTCTGCGGCTTCTTGCTTTCCGTCAGATCCACAAGGTTTTGGGCATGGAGTCGCTTCCAGCGTCTAAGGCCAACGCACGCAACCGCAAACGCCGAAGGGACGTCAACGACACGGGGGAAGTAGAGTGTTAGGTCAAAAAAGACAAGATGGTGTAATCTTGACCTCTTCCCCAAATCATTGGTTTTTGTTAGTTTTGTGCTTCTTTTAATTTCACTTTTTTTTTTTTTTTTTTTTTTTTAAATCTCAGAAAAAACTTTAACCCACAGATGTACACGTATACATATAACCTATGACTCTACATGTTACATGTCTACCGTTAAATCAAGAGGAATTATGAATTTGGAGAAGGTTTTGGGCTGATGGTTGAAGACCAGATTTAATGCAGTTTATTTTGAAGCTGCAGTTATTTTATTTTATTTAAAAATAATAATAATAATCATGTTAAAGATGCGTCATTCCAATTCGGTTTCGTGTCACACTTTTAAACCGAACCCTCTGTTTTTTTTTTTTTGGGGTTTTTTTTTGGGTTTTTTTTATCTTAAGCAATTACCACTTTTATTTCCTGTCTCCTTAAAGTCTCGAGTACACTAAGACACCTTCACCTCAAGTTTTATTTTTAGTGCTTACCTCTGCTGTTCTTCAGGCCAGCTCACTCTCACTCCTGATCTCACTGAAGTAACTTTGCTGCTTAAAAATACTTCATTATGAAATATAGAAAACTTTGCATTGTTGGAGGAGTAAGAGCCACATACAATACTGTGATGTTTTACGGTGCCTACAGTTATAAAATGGCGAGAAAAAGAAAGGTTGTATAAATATCCAGGTTACTTTTGCACCAGTTAAAGCTCCTCCGGTTGTATAAACATCTTAGGAGACTTTGGGGTTGAGCTCAACCCCCCCACCCCCCTTTATGAAACCTACAAAACAAGTCAAAGCTAATCTAAGTTCTGAAACCTACATAGACAGGAACTAACCTCTGAGGTTTTGTCTTTAGGGGCTCACTTGAAAAATATGTTTGTCTCTGCAGATGGAGGTCTTTCCTTGCACAGTTTTATTCAGAGGAAACGAAGCACTTAAGAGATGACAATGTATGCAGCCATAGTTCTATCTTTTTAAATATTATGCCTAGAAATCCTGTTTTTCTTCCAAAGAAGGTTTAGGGGAGGGGAGGATCTTTAGTCAGACAAATAAGACTGAAAATCTGCTGTATGGATCAAAGGTTACAGTCCCTTGACTTTCTTCCTTGTGCCTGAGTCATGTGTATTACAGAAGATGGAGTAAGGGGAACATTTCTAAGTTGTTTTGCGTGGTTAGTGTTGTCTCGGTTAATAGTAGAGGAAGGGAAGGTTGCACAACATGAAAACCGATATGAGAGAGTTACTTGACATGTTTTAGTTTGGTGTTTATTTACAAAGAGCCTCATATGAGTCCTGCTTATTTTATTTACAGAAGACGTCACGGTCTGTTTTTGTATCGTTTAAACGGGAAGTGTGAACGTCGCTGTCCTATTATTTGAATGTATTTGTAGTGATGCGTAAAATTAAGAGGAGGTAATAAAAACACTCAACAGACGGTCTGTCTCCTGTTTTTTTTTTTATTATTATTATTTCTGGACAGAGGAGATTAAATAAAGCAGGAAAACAGTTGTGTCAAAAGCAGGCGTAGAAGTTGGCGGAGTGCGTCACTTCTTGCGCCGCCTTTTCCGAAGTAGCGGCACGTTCTTCCCGGTGTTGAGGAAGTGTTCCGCACTAGAAGACGCGCAGGATGACGGGCTGCAACGCAGACGGATCCAGCTGCGATGTCCGCGCCGCGGGAGCTGACTGGGTCTGGATTTAGGAGGGAAATCAGGCTCTACTGGCTGAGGATTTAAAGTCTGACGTGTTTTTGTTTTCTGTGATCTCCGGCTGTCCTGAAAGCGGCTGTCAGTGTTTTCAGAGAGCTGCAGGTACTGAAATATTTATACAGCTGTCGGCGTTTCCATGCTCAGTCTGTGTCCGACTCCACCAGCGGCATCGTTACGGGATTACATCTTGAGTTTGTCACTCCGGTTTTCCGCAGGATTTCTGAACAAAGTCATCAAAATCCCGATCCAAGGTGGGTTCAGTTCTTTAATCGTATCAGTTCAAATTTAAGGCTTGGAAAAGTTGATGCGTTTGTGACCAGGGACGTCAAGACCTACTGGGGCAAAGCAACTCAAATTGATGTGTAAACAGTGTCTCCTGAAAGATTCTTTTCTTTTTTCATGCATTAATTTATCACACTACCTCATCTCAATCGGACCGTAAGTCCATACTTTGAGTAGGCCACTCCAAACTTCTCCACTGTTTTGGGCCGTTTAAAAGGTGGAATTGCAGCATGTATGAGATGGTGGGACATTGTCTATTTCTGCTGTGAGGGAGAATAATGTCAGTTTGCTCCTTCAGAAACAGCATATATTTTTGTAAAAGCTTCCAAAAAAGCTCCACTTCTGCCATTTTAGTGCACAGGTTATTTTCCAACAAATCATGGTGACCACGAAGATATTTTTCAACAAATATGGAAAGGCTCTTTTCACATTGAAGCTCTCCAATGACATCTCCATTCTTCCCAGCGTCTCTCTTGTTTTATTATTGAATCATAAACGGTGACCTTAACTCAGGAAGATGACATGTTCTCGATTCTTTCTGGAGTATTTTGTGACCTCCTGGATGAGTCATGGGGGTAATTTTTGTTGGATCCAAAGCTAAATAGCTTCTCATAAACTTCAGTAAGTTTAGAAACCCTATGCACTCTGCTTTTAAAATGGTATAATTTAACAGAGGGGAATTATTCAAGTTGTGGTCAGTGAAATAAATTAATAGTCTGCTACAAGCCATAAAAGTGAAAAGGTGTCACTATATTTTAAATTATGTTGTGTCTGACAACCAAACCCAACTGATCTGTTGATGAACACTTTTACGTAGTTACCAGAAGGTTTCTGTTTACGAGTAAAAATAGTTTAAATATCAGATTTCCCACCTTCAGCTTTTTATTGACTCCCAAAGTCACAAGGTGTTATGTTGGTGACGATGTAACAGTTCATGCTGTTTTGAGTTTAGGGCAGTCAACAAAACCACACACGCACACAAACAAGTTTAGTGTACATATAATAGTGTAATGTCTCTATAATCACTTTTCAGAATATTGCTTTTTCACAGTTTCCTTGTGTAACATGAAATAGATTTGCATCTTTGCCAACTTGTTTCTGAAAATCATAAGCTTTAAAATTCACTCTCAATGTTTTTCACAAATCAACAAACCCATTTTTCACTGAATTGCACGTGATTTAGTCTTAGTGGAATTATAATGGCTCCAATTCAGTTTATTCAGTTAAATCCACAGTATATTGAACTTTTTTGTGTGAGAGTTGTGAGGTTCTGTTTATCAAATCAGATGGTTGGACAGATTGAAGGATGAGAGTTACTCACTCCAGCATGGGTCCACATTTATTTTTAATACTGAAATTACATAAATGTAAGAATATAGTTGCATGGAGTTGGAGATTAATTTTCCTACAGGTGGAACCTGTGAAGTGCACCAGTCCCTCGTGCTGTAAAAAAAAACACACACACACAATGTGATACAACTTCATTAGGATTGGGTTTTCATTGCCAGCTTCCTCCTTTTTTTTCCAAATGTAACCATTGTTCATTAAGTCCAAACATTTGCATTTTACAATAATCAGACAACGGGACATGTCTTCAAAAATGTAAGTCTTTCTCTCTACATGGATTTTGTTCAGATAGACTGGTGTGAAATTACTTTTCTCATTTTAGGTGTACAGAAAACTAAGGACATGTGTATTGATTTTAGACAGAAGCCCCATAACACAAATAAAACGACAAGAATTAAAGCCCAGACAGAAAATTACAAACATCTTGAACTATTTTTGATAATAAGTTCAAATTTACCTGCCAGAGAACTTGCAAATAAAGGGCCATCAGTGAATGTTTTGGCTAAGAAAACTTTCAAAGTTTCAGATTTGATAAGTCAGTGATTGTCTTATTTTATCTGTGTTGGCCTTTTCCCTTCTCTATTGGTTTCTCAACATCAGGTCAAAAAATGCACTTAGCTGATTAAAATATATAAGCAGCAAGATCTTAGGAGTGGAACAAGGTGATGATGATGATGATGATGATGATGATGATGATGATGATGATGATGATGAGCACTGCTTCCACTCTTCCTGTCCTGTATGGAGTTATATTTATTTTGGTACACTGTATTGTCCCTCTCTTTTACTTCAACTGACTGCATGCCTCTTAGTTTTGTGTTTCTTTTATGCCCTTTGATACACGAATAAACTGAACTGAGCTGTTTGAACAGATGAACGAGCCACTTCCAGGCATCTGGTCTTGGATGCCAGACATGTGGGGAACCAGACTTGTGGTATATCAGCTGATAAAAAAAAAAAACATTTCCATGATGTCAAACAAGGAAGCAGCATGTTTGAGAGGTGGCCTTACAAACATCCAGTTAGTTATCAAAGTAACTCCATCCTAGCAGAAGCTCAGAAAGCATTGGCTTCGTCTTTTGGGGTTTTAGGAATTGTTATGCTCTGCTCAGTAGGCTGTGTGTAAGAAGCCTGAGCGAAGATGCCGCTGATGCTGCTATTATTATCTCTCTCCTCTCCCCCGGCAGATGAACTGGGCTCCTGGTACTCAGTGCGTAGCCAAGTGTGACAACAGGAAGGCTAAACCTGGAGAGCTGCTCTACCACAAAGGAGACATTCTCACTATAGTGGACACGAGCACGGTACTACCTCACCAAACATCTTTGTTTAAAAGTTCACAGAGTCTGTTAAACCAATGAGACGTCCGTTTGAAAAGACTAACACGTTTTTTAAAGTTATTATTTAATGAGAAAACTTTGCTTGTTGTTTTAGAGGAAAGGTTTTTACGCAGCCAGACACAACACCACAGAAGAGGAGGGGCTCATAAACTCCAGCAACGTGCGTGAGAGAGAGGCGCTACGAGTCGACCCAGGCCTCAGCCTCATGCCGTAAGTCTCATCATCATCATCATCATCCTCCGACTCTCACGAAATCATTTTACCGATCATTCAGTCAAGTCTCAAGTCAGACCCTTGTGCTCTGCGACTGCAGCAGGTTCTGTCGTCGTGTCTTTGAAGCTTCTCTGGTGACCACATTGTGTGGGCTGATCCTTGAGATGCAAGCAAACACACCAGCTACAAGATGAAGTTCTCAAACCTCCTGTTTTTTGGAGACATAAATGTTGGTGGTCTGAAATAAAAGTTCAATTTATTTTTAAGGTGTTGTTCTTTATAAGTGGGTTGTCAGTATCGTACCTGGCAAGGTAGACCACAGACCAACTCAGTTTTTTTCTTTTAAAGTAGTCTAGGTTTTTTTTTACTTGAAAATTAATCTTTGTTTCAGTAAAGTGAATGCGCAAATAGATGCAATTTAAAGCAAAATTACAAAGTTGGTAAAATCCCCTTAATGAGTTCTCTTTGTGTTTCTTGTTGGAGTTACTTGTGTTACTCTGTTCACTGAGGCCAGTTTGTCCTCAGTGGGCACAGAGTTTCATTAACATGTACAAACAACAGCTTAATAAATCCGTTAACTTTCATTACAAAAGTGCATAAAACTGCAACGTGTTTGTCAAAGAATCATCTTTTTTTCTTTTACGGCTTCAGAATAACACCCTCACTGACTTGTACAAATAAGGAAAATCCACTATAAAGTCTTGCTGCAATTGAGTCAGATTGGCTTATTATTTAAAGTCCAACACTGGAAAAGATACACAAACCTGACAGATTGGGAACTGGATTAAATATGTCAAGTGTGGTAAAACAAAATCAGCTGTTCCTATAACAAATCATTTTCTCAAGGTCATCACTGCAGGTGGTGCTGCTGTGTGTCGGAGTGTGTTTGTGTTGCTTTTGTACTGTGTGAAAGCTGCAACGAAGCCGTTTGTTTTGGTGGCTGCGGTTTTGAATTACCTGCCTAATAGTTTAGCTAAGTTTCTTTTTTTAAGAATGTAACCATTTTGACGTTTAGTCATTTATGAACGACTTTGCTTGTTTCTCTGGTTGTGGCTTGACCTTTATTAAGAAAAAGCTCAGCCTCCGGCTTCAACCAGAGGATGCTGCAGATGGATCGTTCCTGTGATCCGCAGATTATCTTCTATAAATTACAAACAGAAAAGGAGTGGAGATGATTGTGGCTGAAGAATCTAAATTTAAGGAGACCACCAGAACTCTGGCAGGCGTGCTTTGTGTGTTTGTAAACTAAAATCCAAACACCGCCTTTCTGCTTGTGCCACATTCCATCACCGAAGAAGAAACGTTGCCATCTAAAATGCTTTCAGAAACAACAAAGTCCCTTTTGGATCAGTAATAATTAATTCATGGGCTGCATGCCAGTCTTGTACATCTACGAATTACGACAGAAAACTGTCATGAAAAAATAACCAACTACACAACGACTGTGCTCTCAGCGATTTTAAAGTACCGAAAATCATTTTAATGCCAAGCATGTCTGTAGCAGCCGAGGTGAGAAGACAGATGTACAGAATCGGTATTTCTCCACTTTAATCTGCAAGTTCTCGAGAGACGAAGGCACTGGCTCTATGATAATATCATCAAACTCTTTTTTAACTCGTATTTGCTCTGCGTGAGAAATGCTGGAGCAGAAGTTGTTTTCATGTTTTTATTTCTGAGATGAAAGAATAATGTGAGTATTACTCCAACTTCCTTATCGCCGTATTTATGCAACAGGTTTCGAGGTCTCGCTTTTTAACATTTTGACGTGTGTCGCATGCACAATGCACAGACCCTGCAAAGGAAGTGAAAGATCTATTTTTGCTGTTCTGCTGTATTAGGGCTGCACAGCCAGGCTGTTTCAGATTCCCTCACTTTGTGTTGTGCATCTTGTTTTTAGTTGGTTTATGAATGCAGGTTTTTTTTTTATTCCCACACATATCGACGCAAATTAATTACAACTGAAACAATAAATCGAATTAACCATGATGAATCAATTATTGAAATAGCTCCTTTATTAATAAATTAATTGCTAACTGAAGGATGCAGACTCTAAAAATTGCCATTTGCTCAAAGACCAACACAGTCAGAAAAGCAATTAAGCCAGAAATGAACAATATAT